>VZRH01004405.1:247884-258869 GCA_013397555.1 Urocynchramus pylzowi
TCTGATGACGCCGATGCTGGTGCGCATGGTGGAGCCGGGCAGCAGCACGCTCTCGTGCGTGAGCAGCAGCGGCAGCCGGGTGGGGATCTGGATGGCGCTGCCCGCCGCCATGGCTGCTCGCGACCCTCGCCCTGCCCCACGCCCCTCACGNTGGCGGCGGCGGCCGCGCTGCCCCCGGCCCGGGCCCGGCCCCGAATCGCTCCCGAATCGGCCCCATCGCTCCCGAATCGGCCCCGCCGCTCCCGAATCGGCCCTGGCCCGGCCCCGAATCGGCCCCGCCGCTCCCAAATCGCCCCCGCCGCTCCGACTGCCGCTCCCGGTGCCTCTCGGGTCCGGTCTCCTTGCAAACCCCGAGCCGAGCCGGTTCCCCTTGTCCCCCCGAGGCCGCTGGGCCGCCGGCAGGTGTCAGGCTGGCACTGGCAATGGGTGTGGGCTGTGCGCTCTGAACGAGTGCTAAGGGCTCCGACGTGGGAGAGGGAGCGTGTGACAAATCGTCTGTGAAACGGGACGGTTCCGAGCTTTCCGATGAAATCCCCTTTTTATTTGGTTTTTACACTGATCTGCTCTCCTGCGTCCGTGCTGCGGGCTGAAGAGCTCAGCATCCCGTTTCAGAGTCACAGAATTGTTCGGGTTGGAAGGAGCTCTGGAGATCAGCCAGTCCCACCCGCTGCCTAGGCAGGGTCACCTGGCGCAGGTGACACAGGAACGCGCCCAGGGGGGTTTGAAATGTCTCCACAGGGGGACACCCCACGCCCTCCCTGGGCAGCTGTTCTCGCGCTCTGCCTCCCTCCATGGGAAGCAGTTGTTCCTGCTGCTGAGGAAGCGCAGGTGAGCGCAGGTGTCCTTCCACGTGCTCCTGGGAGCCCCGAAGCGGAGGGAGGAGCTGCAGGAGCCGACATCTTTCCGCAGGGGCTCCAAGGGCAGCGAGGAGTAAAGCTCCTCTGGGCTCCTCGTTCCCAGCCCGTTCCCAGCCGGGCTGCCTGCGGACGCCTCGCTCACACCCGGGAATTCCACTGCTATCGTGATGTTCAGCAGCCCTGGAGGCACCAGCCAGGCCTCAGCTCACTGGGACAGTGAGCCAAAACAGCCCAGGTGAAAGGGCTCCAACCACTGAGGCCTGAGAGAGTTCAGACAAAAATGTGGGGTTTAGGAACTTTCCTTTTTAATTTTTTCCCCATTGGTAAATGAGGTGCAATATCAGAATTGCATCATGCAGTGAACTATGTTAGCCAATCTCTTGTTAATCACTGACTTGCATGATTCCTGTTGAACAAAGGTAATCCTGTACAGAGGGGAAATCACAGTAGCAGCAAACTGACAATTTGAAGGGCAAAAAGATAGCTGCAGTAAAAACCTTGCTTAATCATGGGGTTTGTTAAAACCTTCATCTGTTGGTTTTCTGGAAAATGCAAGGTAATAGGATATATGGAAATACCAACAAAATATTTAAATGCAAGAAGTTATTACAGCTGAGAAAAATATCTTCTAAAGTTACCACTTCAGGTACCTTAGAAAGAAGCTGGCATTTAATATACTATTCAACATGACATTTAGAAAACATTAATATAAAAGGGCACATAACACACGTGGAAAGTGTTCTGTGAATTTCCCAATGTTAAATATAATTACTCTGTAAACATATGTTCAACACTTACAAATGTTTAAGCATCTCTAACTATATTTGTTTGGAATGTGAACACAAAACAACAAACTAAACCTAAAGGTTAAATATTTGCTCATCATGTTTATTGAGTAATTTTCTCAGTTTGCGTATTTTGATTAAAAAGAATCTACAAATGGCATCATGTTTATTCTGCAGACTACCAATTTCTACTTCCTTCAGAGTGACTGGTATCTGTGGTCATTAACAATAGTTTCTTAATTAATTCTGGAGCTGTATAAAAAAAATCTCAATTATTATAATTAGTTTTAAATTCCTTTCAGTTTCTCCTGAACAACTCTTAATACCCAGGGCTGTGTTTTACAGTGTGTACTAAGCAATATACAGGGGGACACCCTGATTATGATGTCGAGATAGTACTGGATCCCCCAAATTGTATTTTGCTTAAATACAAACAGATCACATTTGAGCAAAAGCCTTTCAGAATGTTTTTCTAGACTACCCGAACATTTCTTGACACCTGGAGAAGCAGTGTAGCAGTAAGTATTAAGATATGCCTCCAACTCAGGGAATATAAGATTAAAAGGGGCAATTACCACATGGTCTGACCTCTAACTCTCACCAGCAACTTCTGCATCACGTCCATGGTTTTTGACTTACACTGTATCTCAAAGGCATTCACCCTTGGTTATGAGTGACTGCAAGAGAGCACCTACCACCTCTATGGGTGTGCTGTTCAGTAATTGATTACCTGGTTAAAATTTGCACCTTGCCAATTTTACTTGTACTCTTGGCTTCTGGAGACTGGCTTCTGCTGTATCCAACAGACTGAAGAGTTGCCTATTATAATAAAAATCATTCCTCAGTGGCCACAACCAGTGCTCCATGAGTGAGTCATGGCTTAACTTTGAGCTTCTCTTTCTCATTTTTTAAATAAAGTCTCATCCCCTTAAAATGTGGGTAGCCTATAACTCCAGCACTCGTCTTGCAAATATCATATAAAGGGGGTAATGGTAATACTCTCTTTGTGTTTCCATTCAATATTCCCTTGCTGTGAAATCGAGTGTGAAGGTTGTTTGGCTAGAGCCCCACTCCACACAGCTCAGCTAGTCCTGCTTTGGTCTGGGTGCAGCCCAAGCCTGGCTGAAGGAGATGGGTGTCAGTGCAATGGGGCAAGGACAGGAACCACTCTACCAGATGGTGTAGTGCACCTGTGCTCCCCAGTTCATAAAGCTGTGATCTGCAGAGTCCCCTGCTTCCTCTCTCTGAAGCTGGTCTGACACAACAGCTGGACTCACAGAATTTTCATTGATAGAACAGCTGGGCACTGTTTTAGGTCCCAGTTAAGCATGTAAGTAGTGGTATTCATTTCATGGGCTTCAGAGGCTGACAGGATAGCCATGCTCTTCCTGAGCTTCTTGGGAGACCAGACTAATGATTTTGCAATAATGATCTTCTCAAGACCTATTTCTTTAAAAAGGATTGCAATTCACAGATAACTATATTTTATGCCTGTAAAATTCATACACATTTTCCTCTCCCCCCACCTCTGCATTATTTAGTCTGTTTACACAAAGGTGAGAGAGCTCAGTATTTCCAAAAACCAAGACCAAGCTACCTCACAATGAAGACTTGAGGTTAATATGTTTGAGATTAAAGTTCAGTAATTTTCTCCTGAGATGTGCACATACTTCTCTTGTGCCCCCTCACTGGCACTCTTTAAAGCTCTCAAGCCCTCTGCAGCTATTTTATAGAACAAGATTCTCAGTCTGTCATCAGACTTTCCCTTTCTTATACTGCTTCTATTTTGTACTCACAGGTTGTTTGGTGCAGTAATGTTCTTTAGGAACTATTTCTCTCCAGTCTCCACTGCTATGTCTATAAATCAAAAAGTTTTCACATTTTCTTTTCAAATTCCCTCTCTACTGTGTGAAAACTTCAGAGCCTCTCTTAACAATTACATAATCTGGCTCTAAATCCAACAAAACAATTTTTCTTAAAGATGTTGTGAAAAGATGCTTTGAATTGACTCAAGGTCTATTTCTATACACAGTTAATATGAGATATTCAATAAGGACTATACAAGTATGGTGCAATATGAAGAATTAACTCTCAGGATTTTGAAATGCATGTTATAAAACATGAATTTTGTGTCTTCTGAGGTGAGAGTTTATATGGATGCATGGTCTGTGCACAGATGGATTTCATAATTTCTCTCTTCATTAGATTATTTTCATCAATAATATTTCCTCCAACCCAGATGCTTCCTACCATTTTGGCCTGCATCACAAATACTTCAAAAATCTTTAACATACCATAATTAGGAAGGAGGTTTATGTAAAGCTATTGAAAGGATGTAATAATATAACTGAACTGCATTTTAAATTGCGTTTATTTTAATGTCCAACTTTTCTACTCAGTGTAAGGTTGAAGTGGAAGTTTTAAAATCAGGTTTTTTATGTAGTGTTTGTTATTGTTTGTATCCTCAATCATTCCTCCTTCGCACAAAAGAATTTGGTTTTTTCAGGTCCTGGTTGATTAAAAAGCTCCCAGTTGGTTATGTAAGAGCAGCACATGGAGCACACACCAGGAGCTGCTGGCAGCACATTTCTGACTAACAGAGCGAGAGACCTTTCAGACATTTCTGAAGCTCTGTGTGGGATTCTTTATGGCAGCTGTAAAATGTGTTTTAGGAGAAAGTGCTAACAGACCTCACCAGAGCAGCTGAACTTAAAGGCTTAATCTTTTATTCAAAAGTATGAGTGAACTCCGAGAAAGGGACAGGGGGAGGTACACAGGAAGAGGAATTCAAAATTACTGTTAAAATTTGAAATTTGAGCTAGAATAGCATGGGACAGAGAGAGTTCTCACTGCCTTGCCTAACCAGATTTTCACACCAGATATATCCATGCCACAAAAAAAAAAAAAAAAAAGGATTCAGAGGAATTTCTAAAGGACAGAAAATATCCATGGGAAATAAAAGAAATGCCATCAGTAGGGCTGTGCTGGTGAGGATACAGCTGAAGGAATTGAAAAGGAATTTCACTCACTTAGTTTTGCTGCACACAATACCAAACTACCTGGAATACATTTATTTTTTTCTCTTTAATCTGCATACTGCCAAATCAGCCTTTTTCGAGAACTGCTAGTAAGAGATAAAAATATGTTTCCTTAGTATAATGCAACTGAATGAAAGAGCTGAAAAGGCTACATTTGAGGCTCAGATATATTTGGTAAGGTTTTGCAAAGCCTAAATTGAAATAAATAATCTTCCCAGTCAAACTCAATCATATTTGTAGTCAATATTTTAGTGAAGCAACAGTTTGAAGGAGCTGCAGAATCACATTTTTATGTCCCTCTTACCCAAGGGAGCATTTTCTTTCCCTTTGTTCAAATGAAATTTGCTGACTGACACCTAAAAATGCATGCAAATGTTCTGAAGTAGTTTTAGGGTTTGACCTTACAGAAAGTCCACGCGGAGAGGGGGATGGAGCCCAGAGTTATTCTATAGACATAAGCACAGTAAAATTTGGGAATGAACAGGAGCTCTGCATTTTCTCCTTAGCAACTGGATAGACTGCCTGGTCTGAATTTAGTTACTCTTCTGTGTTTCCAACAGTTTGAGAGAATATTAACTGCACACTGTAGGTCAATCAATTCAAGAATGTTTTCCTACCTGATCCCTTTCAAATCTGCAGGATAATGATTCTGCATGAACCATGACCTACTCTGCTTTCAGTTATTCAACCACATTTTATCAACGTTATTCAATTGTTCAGAGGCAAAACCCTTAAAAATTAAAGTTAATAGAAGCAATTACCTATCTCTGAATTACAAAAATAGTCCTTCTCATTCTTTGCTGTTGTACCTGCACTCTGCCATTTGGCAGGGGCCGTGTTACAGTCACCCAACCCTTCAGTGCCAGTTTTGACCACAATACAAACTGAAGGGAGTCATTAGCCAAAATGCTATCCATCATTTCATCTTCAAAAATATTTTTAAGCTGCCAAATATTACAAATATTATTCCAGCCACTGCACTGATTTAAAGCCACTGAGTAATCGTAACTGTGTACTCCCTGAGGATGTTCCAGGAAATTATATACTAGAAACAATTTCCACTCTAATATAGTTGTGGAATTCAGGTCAGGTAGCCACTGACCTCATTGTCTGAAATTCTGAAATCTCCACAGCACAAACATATAATGTGTACATGGCAACAACATTACTGCTTTGTGCTGATTCCTCTAATGTACATAAATTAAGTTAAACCAATCATATTTTTCATAGAAATTATTGTATTAGCTAAGCACAACAGCATCCACAGTTCTACATTTTTCCCCTGTTGGCCCTCTTGTAGAATATTATGACAGAGAAAATACAAAACATGGCAGATAAAGGTACATTTTTTTACCTATTGCCT
Organism: Urocynchramus pylzowi; assembly: GCA_013397555.1. NCBI lineage: Eukaryota > Metazoa > Chordata > Aves > Passeriformes > Fringillidae > Urocynchramus > Urocynchramus pylzowi. Next base: position 253,928 of record VZRH01004405.1, read on the forward strand.
CTTTGTAAAACTTTCATGTGTGCAAACTTATTTTCAGTACATATTATAAAAACTAAAAATCCTTACCACTTCCAAAAATCCTGGGAGTCTTGCCAAAAACTGCTGTAAATAAAAATACAGATAAAAAGAAAGACAGGAATCTTAGACGTTATAAAGTCTTTAATAAATAGCTGGGAATGTTTTGTGATTTACAAATATGAGATTTACTAAGTCACTGTGATGTGCATAATTTTCTTAAACTGGACAGATATTGCAGCTTCATGATGAAGCGTGAAGCACACTTCAGAACTGGCCTCAGTAAAGAGTCTTCCATTTAATTAGCAGTTTCTCTGGTACCATCTGAGACAGCAAGACATGTTACCAAAATGACTTCTGTCTCTAATTCAATCATTTATTTTGGGATTTTTTCTTCAGGATAGGAAGAAGAAAACACAATCCCGAATGCATGTCAAAATGGACTACAAATTAAGAGATGAAAAAACAACCTTGATTTCCCCACACCTCTGCATAAATCTTGACATTTTACTCCACTTCGTTCTACTCACAGTCATTTACTTTTATGGCCTCTTTCGCCAGGGAGACAAACAATCTCTGTTGATTTATCTAGTCACCTCTGGGAAGCATTAATATTGATAGAGTGAAAACATGTCAAGCAGGTTCCTTTCCACATAAGGAATTTTCCCCTGAATTATAGAAATGCAGAAGAGGAGAAATAGAAATGCTAGGCTTTTCGTGTTCATTTGTAAGCTGTTCAGGAAGGGAGGAGCACATTTTCTGTCAGTTGCACCGGAGAAAGCCCGGTAGCTTCGATTGCGGCATGCAAATGTTAATGGCAGCAGTGGCTTTGTTCTCATCCATCCAGCCCAGGGCAGATGAAATGGCTGTGCTGTGCCCATTGCAGAGGAATGCAAGAGGCACAGCCCTGAGAACTCCCACCCAGCACTGCCTGCTCTGCAGCTGCCACTCAGAACCAAGACTCTGTTGCTAAATAAAAATGTCTAATAATGAACTTCTGGTTAGCTTTTTTTAAATTTAGACACAAATTAATATCTCTTTTTGCTACCAACCTCGTTTGTTGGTTGGGGTTTTTTTTTACAAAACGTTTCAAATTTATATTTGAATTTTTTAAAAGTAGTTTCCACAGAGAAACAGATGAAAAGCCTGACTGTTTTATTGCAAATGCAGGGAGTATTCTCTTTAGCCTTATGTTTCAACATAAATATTCATAAATAATACCTATACTAACTAATAAATATAGTTGTAATATGAATAAAAATGTCCAACAGTAGGTGGCACATGCATTATGTGCAGTGTGAGCATTTCACCATCTTTCTTTCTCATTTAATCCTACAATGGGTCTAAAAACATTTACAGCACAATTGGTGAAAAGCAAATACTTGACATAATTTAAAGGGATAATTATTTTTAATTCTAAATTACTACATGAAGGAAGAACAGAAGAAACAGCGAGCAAGCTTTTCAGGAAATATTAGGCTATACAAAATTATCTGGCAAAACATGGTGATAGCAGATAGATTACAAATGCATAATTTAAAAATTAACCAAGCTTACATGCTTTGATTCTTTTCTGCCTCATTTTTGGTTTGATCAGCTATTTTAAATAGGTCTCTGTTCTAGGCTGATGATTACAATCTCAGCCTCCACAATTTCAAGTGGAATAGAATCTTCACATGGGAACAAAAATGAGGCCACAAATAAAAACTAACAAAATCAGGTCCTAGAAACACTAGGAGGAAAAAAAAAAAAAAAAAGAAAGATAGCAGTCTTTTCCTATTTCTTCTAGGAAATTATTTATTTGGGAAATTTAGGTCTCAGGATGGAATATTCAAATATCTTTTGTTATCAGAAAGTCTCAGACCTGCTTCACCAAAGAAACTCTCACATTTATTTATTGCATAGTCAGTATTCTACCTGTTGCATCAAGGGCTTTGTTCAAATGCCTATTGTCTGGTCTATTCCATGCTAAAGAAATGCTTTCAGACATGCTGGATTTCAAGGTTTCAGGAGCATTTTATCGCTTAAAATTTGGAAGAAAAATACAAGAGGCAGGATTTCTTGTCAACCACTACGATTCTAATGCTGGAACTATGTGAGTTCTTTATACTTTTCTTCAGAATGTTGATTTAGTGAAATAATCTGACAGGTTTGTTGAATATTTGAAAATCAGTTAAATATGTGAAAATTATAACACTTCAATGCAAACAGCATAAATAGAGAAAAAGTAAACAGACCAGACATTAATAACTTGACTTTTTCCCATCCTACTATAATTTACATGTTCTAATGTAAATTAATGTCAGTTTGGCAATAAAAATACCAACTCCAGTGCCATAGGTGGTATGTAATTCCAAGAGTAGAAAGTACAATCAGGTGGGGGTTCTTCCCTTCCCAGTGATGATTAGGTTAAGGTATAACATTCCTTCAGTAAGTTCTAAACTACTCAGAGACCCAGTTCCAGGGCCAGCAGCCTTTGAACTGTGGAGTAAGCTCAGCTTTGAGCAGAATAATTCTGAGGTCTTGTGCTGTAATCACTGTTCTCCAAACCAGAAATTTGCTGCCAAAATGTTATCAGTGGTTTCAATATAGCTCAACAAATCTCTTTCAAGGAGAAAGAATGATGTGACTTGAACATGAATATAGCTGTCTGAAACAAATAATTGGCTGCTGGACCATTACCATACCAATTATAAATGGCACAACATTAACTAGAAGGAAATGTCTGGATATGTGCTCTCAGAGTCACCAACACTAGATCTCCTTCAATAAATATTTAATATTTTAATTTCAATTATGATTTACTATTTGATTTAATATTTAATTAACATCATTAATATTTATGAAGACTGGAAAGAGCTGTATTGTGCCTTGATAAAATAGGCAGGTGATCTAAAGCTCTGTGGAGGAAAAGATTATGGCACTTGATGCAACTGAATTATGGTGACAGGGATGCCCTAGGAACCAGTTATGGAACAGTGGGATTTCTGCAGTGTTTGTAAATATAAGTGTGTGTATGTCTAGCTCATTATGAACTCCCTGTTTGTATACATATATACACACACCTACACACCTGCATGCGTGCACAATTTAACTGTTAAAATACAGCTTTGGCACAAGTTGACCCTAATTACAGTTTAAAGACTCTTGAGCAGAGAATTCTGCCTAAACAAATGAGGTAATGTAAGCAAAATGAAAAGTCTGGGGGCTTAATTCTGAAGCACTACTGGGAAAAAATCTCACTGATTCCAGTTAGAATCTACACAATCCAGACACTGAAGGGATGTTTTTAGGCATAGTGAGGGTGGAGCAAAACACTGAAAGGTAAGAGAGACAGGAAATAAGGACAACCTACCTGAACAGCAAGACAAAAAGGAATCTAACATTTTTTTTTGTCCAGTAAGCAGACTTTTCAGAAGTTTCAGACTTCAGGCAGAGGCCTGATGAGTCCCTAGGAAAAAAAACCAGACTAAAATATAAATAGTATTAGTTTGTCTTCAACCTAGAACTCAGAAAACTAAAACAATCTAACCACAGGGAGTGAATAAGGATCTTGTAACACAGTAACAATAGGAATAAAAATACCAAGCAAGCAACCATTTATGTAACACAGCTAAAATATATAAATGTCATTATCTACAATATTATGAAAGTGTCTTAGTTGTTTTTTTTTTTTTAAGTGGGTCAGTGTGTTGCCAAGATAATGTTTAGCCCCAGCCTGAGCTAAACTCACAGAATATGACATTTCTGCCTTGTTGAAAGGTAGCAGGAGTAGATGTCCTAATGCTCCATGCGTGCCCTGTAGCAGGATAAGAAGGACACATGTTATCTAACAAATGCCAGTTTAGTTCAAAAAGGAGTTTCTGCTGCCTCAGAAGCAGCAGGCACCGGAAGGAAGCACCCATTGGAAGGAAGGGCTTCGTTCATAGCCCCGAATGTGACCTTAATTTACCAGCAGTGGTGTCTTCAAGTTGTTTTTCAGGCTCCTAAAAATTGTGTGTTAATCCCTGTCTGGAAGTGTCAAAATATCTTTATGGGCTTCAGAACACATTCATTTTGACAGTTAACATTTTTAAGGTCAGTCTGACAACCATAAAAGGAACTTGGTGAATACTTAATATCTTCTGTTTTCCCTTGAGCTGGCTGTTAATCCATTGGATTAATCTCATCTGCTACATATTATTGGCTTTCACCCTTAATGATGAAAGGATATAATCATAGCTGTTAGCTGCAAGAGTTTTGTGCTGTCCCCATTGTTTAACTTATTCTCCAAAAATAAAGAAGTGTTGGGAAGCACATAATGCATTTAAATATAAAAGGTAAGTAGAAGTTGTGCATTATATTGCACAGAAAAACAGAGAAAAAGACAAAAAAGGTTTGCTTCAATCCTCCCCAAACATTATACAAGATGATCTAGTCTCTACCCATAATGAAAAAAGGCTATGAAAAATTCCTATCCAAATTCATAAATTTGCATGTCTCGCCAGCCAAATCAGCATATGGTCCTAACCAAAGTCCAGCAGAAGCTGCAAATGTTTTTTGTGCAACCTGAATCTGATCCAAAAGTCCTGCTCATGATTGGCATGAATACCTAGGAATACTGTAATATTTATTTATAACCTTAAATTCATGTTCATTGCACTGTGGGGTCAGATGCTCAGAATTTTGTAGTATCAAGTCCAAAGCTGTTTCTAGCGCTAGAAGCAGACATTCATTTCAATATTAGCACTCTGTGACTTCACTCCAGGACTTGGGAAAAAACCAAATTATTTCATCTACTGTCTTGGTTTAATTTAAGAGCCGGACACTCCAAGATTGCTTAGCTGCCCTTTCAGTTTCATCCACTCTTTTTTCACCAATAAAGAGAAGCGAATGTGAGTAGATGTAACTGAAAAATAACAGTTAACGAAAAAAAAAAAAAAAAAAA
>VZRH01004405.1:258883-414713 GCA_013397555.1 Urocynchramus pylzowi
AAAAAAAAAAAAAAAGAAACAGCAACAGGCAAAAAAAATCACTGATAATCAGTAGCTCCAAAGTTGCTGAAACCTGCCGGACTGCCCAGGATCAAGAAGGAACAAAACCGGCGGCCAAGCTCTCCCGAGATGGCGCCCGCGTGTGGGGAGGCAGAGGGAAGAGGGCGGACAAACCCCAGTGGGCTCAACCTTTCCCCAGAACCCAACACCGGGAAGGCAGGACTTGTGGAGCAGCCCTGGCAGCAGGTGGGAATCTCTGGCACTGCCAGGGAGCTGCTGCCCCTCGGTGTGAGGCTCCCCGCATCCCCCGGAGCCTTGGCGGTGTCTGTGTGGGGCCAGTGCTGCCGCTCGCGGCCCTCTCCTGGCCCGCGCTGCCGCTGCCTCTGCGGCCGTTCCTGAGCCGTTGGGCTGCGGGGGGATGAAACGGTCTCCGCCAGCACCAAAAATGCCCCACAGCTCTGGCCCCGTACTGCCCACAGGCCTTGTGAAATTCACCCTGAAACATCCCCTTGGCTTGGGGAATGCAGCTTCTCGGGTTGCTGCTGCTGCCGCCATTTGAAACATGCCCAAGGCAAGCCCCTCTCCGGGCGAAGGCAGAGAAGTGCGTGCCTCACGCTGCCACAGCTCTGCCGGCACAAGGGAAAGGCGGGAGGGCGCAGCATGGGGCCTTAAAGAGCATATCAATTAATTTCACAAGACGTGGCTCTGTGTAAATGTGCTCTGTATGTTACTTCTAAAGACGTCTTCCAATAAACTGGTCGACAGTGCAAGAAATAAATTGTGTTTCTTTACTTGTTTCCTACAAAAATGTGTTACGCCACTTGGGTATTGGACAAAATTCCATCAAGTATGTCACTTTTGAAATAAGGGAAATGTATTTATTTAAAAAAGTACAGCTTGCAAACATTGAACCAAAACAAAGGTTTAATTGAGTAAAGTACTATGGACATTACAAAGAACAAGACTTTTAGTGAACATCATAGCACGTTTAGTTAGCATTACATTTGCTACTTTAATAGCTTAAGTTCTACATCCTATTTATGAACAATTTTACTAATATTCTTATATTAGTAAGATATTCTTTACAATATTCTTTACAATATTCTTATATTCTATACTTAAAATGAAAACGTCTTAAACATCTAAAATACAATCTCGATTTGGAAAGGTAAAGTATACAGTCTAACAATTAATACTACTCTATTCCCTTGGCTGCAGCCCTGTGCACATTCAGTTAGCATTACATTTGCTACTTTAATAGCTTAAGTTCTACATCCTATTTATGAACAATTTCACTAATATTCCTATTCTCTATACATAAAATGAAAACATCCTAAACATTTAAAATACTTTCTGGTTTTGGAAATGTAAAATATATAGACTAACAATGAATACTACTCTATTCCCTAGATTCAACACATTTAGTTAGCATTACATTTGCTTCTTTAATAGCACTACTTCCTATTTATGAACAATTTCATTAATATTCTTATACTCTACACTTAAAATTAAACATTCTTAAGCATTTAAAATACAATTTGGTTTTGGAAAGGTAAAAACACACACTCTGAGAATGAGTAACAGTGTAATCCCCAGATGCATCTCTGTTCCGAAGTTTCTTGCGGGAAGGGCTTGGCAGATGCATCCCTTTCATCCCCTCCTCCTCTGAATTCTGCATATCCTTCCACTCAGGACACAGATCTGGAGACCTGACTCGATCCAGCTTGTCACTGTAGTCTGCTATGGCATGCATCCTCTTCCTCCTCCTCCTCCTTCTCTTCCCTCTGGGCACTGCCGGAGTTTCTCCATAGGCTGAGCTGTCGTAGCCAGAGCTGCCATTCCTGGGCAACCAGTAGAAGCCAAAGAGCAAGAGGAACATCTCTGCAGAGGCCCAGAACCACCAGTACTGGCAGGCCAAGAGCAACAGGCTCCACATGGTGAATTCAGGCACCTCCTGGCTCTCCTGCTCCATCTCCAGCAGCAGGGCCATCTCTTGGTTGCGCTGCTCCTCGTGCTGGCGCAGGAGCTCCTCGGTGACCTTCAAGGTCTGGTCATTTATGTGCCACATGAACTGGAGGATGCCCAGCATCACCATGATTTGGGTGGAGGCTCCAGCCATGGTCTGGAGGAGGAGGGACAGAAGGGGTTCAGCAGGGCTGGGAGGGAGATGGCTCCTGGGGTAGTGGGGCAGGACATGCAGGGCCCTGGGAATGGATGGGAGAGGGAGCTCGAGGGGAAGCTCAGTGAGCACCACGGGAATGAGGCCCCATCCCTGCAGCCCCGTGGTGGCACCTGCTCTGTCCAAGGTGGCCCCTGCACCCTCACCCCAAAGCCCCAAAGCCCCTCGCCCTTGTCCAGCAGAGCCTTCCTCCCGCCTGCCGCACTCACCGCTGCCTCGAGACGCAGTGAGAGTCAGCGCTACCGGCCGCTGTTCCTGGAGCTCCCGGTGACTGTTCCATGGCTTGGCCTCCGTGATGTCACTGGCCATGGAGACCAACGGCACAGCCTGGCCATGGAACCCAACGGGCACAGCCTGGCCATGGAACCCAACGGGCACAGCCTGGCCATGGAGCCCAACGGGCACAGCCTGGCCATGGAGCCCAACGGGCACAGCCTGGCCGTGGAGCCCAACGGGCACAGCCTGGCCATGGAGCCCAACGGGCATAGCCTGGCCGTGGAGCCCAACGGGCACAGCCTGGCCATGGAGCCCAACGGGCACAGCCTGGCCATGGAGCCCAATGGGCACAGCCTGGCCATGGAGCCCAACGGCACAGCCTGGCCGTGGAGCCCAACGGCACAGCCTGGCCNTGGCCATGGAACCCAAACGGGCAAAGCCTGGCCATGGAGCCCAACGGGCACAGCCTGGCCATGGAGCCCAACGGGCACAGCCTGGCCATGGAGCCCAACGGCACAGCCTGGCCGTGGAGCCCAACGGGCACAGCCTGGCCGTGGAGCCCAACGGGCACAGCCTGGCCATGGAGCCCAACGGCACAGCCTGGCCATGGAGCCCAACAGCACAGCCTGGCCGTGGCCATTGTCCCTGGCTCTGCCCCAGGCAGGGCACAGAGCACCTGAAATCAGCCATCCATGTACCTGAGAGTCCTAGAGCACCTTCTAGTACCTGTATTACTGCTTTCTCTAACAAATCATAAGATGTAGGATAAAGTCCCAAGGAAATTCCAGAACATACAGCAGAACTTTTTGTGCAAAGAATCCCTTCATATTTCAGTAGTTCTGCTTCTGTAGGTTTATATATATCTATATCTATATAACTTAGGAATGTGTAATATATTTCATAAATATATAAAAATACATTTATATTCCTAATCAAGCAGTTATTAGTATGCAGCTCTTCCATTAAACAAGACTTTTTAATTTTTAAAGATTTTTTCCCACGTTTCTTTACTTGCATACAACAACGATTATTAAAAGGGAAACTTGACTATTTCTTAGTGAGCAACTGTGTACTGAAAGAAAAAATAAAATGTAATAGAAGTGACAGGAACAAACAAATATTCAGTGGTTAAATTGGGAGCATATATGCTTGGAAAAATAATCATAAAAGGAGATATCACAAATATCACCTTTAAATGTGTGACACAAGGTTCATAACATTTCTGCTTTGTAACACTCATGTCCAATTATCTTTTTTTATGTTAATTTTTTTCTCAGATATTTTAGTATAAAGAAAATATTTTAACAAGACTTTTACAGCTTGATTGCAGATAAAGATAGCTAAATTCACGACTGAATTTCAATGAGCAGCAATTTCATTAACTGATAAGTGTACCCAAATAAAGAATGAGATTTTAACATGCATTAAATTGATTACAATGTACTATTGGGAAACAGCTTTTGAAATAACCACCTAAGGCATAAAAAATTGTGATTCAAATAGTGAACACAACTGTAATTGTGGGGTTTTTTTTCCAATATCAGTTCACAGAAACAAGATGAATTAATGTAGTTTCTGAAACATTTTATAAAGAAGGATCTTTATATATTCCTCTTCTGAGATCTCTCTCCTAATAAAAGACAAAGAGAAAAAAACATCAGAAATAATCTCAAGAGAGTAGTATTTTTTTGCTTCATCCCAGTGGAACAGAAGGCCTCTGTAACAGATCTAGAGATTCAGATTTCTTTTCACAGTCCTATTCCTCCAAATTCAGTTTTCCTAGATCACTGGGGGCTTTTTAAAATCTGTTACAGTTTTGTAACAAAACCTAAAAAGAAAACCAAGCCAAAACACCGATCTCAGTTTTGCGAATGCTTTCTCAGTGCATGCTTCTCCCTGTTTACTGGTACTTGATTCACATCCAGTTCAAATGTTCCAAGCACCTAAACTCATTATATTCATAATTCCAACCATTTTAAAATCCAGACTCTGTCTTAGCAACCGTGACAGACAATGAAATGACAAACAGCCTCAAAATCACATAGTTCCTCAGAGGCTTTGAATTTTGTAACTGATCTTGGAGCATGCTAAAGGTCACATGTGCTGGCTAAAGTCTTTACTATTTGTACCATTATTTTCTCTCTGATTTTCAGATATTTGTAAAGACCCCAAACCTTCTTCTTTTCCTTATTCTAGTCAAGTGACTAGAATAGTCACTTAATAATTCTACACACAACCTCTTTTCTGTTAAAGATATGTAGACCTTTATGAAAAACTCAGATGTTTCTTTAAGCCACACATATTTAACTCAATCTTACCTCATAAATTATTCCTTTATTGTCCAAGTAACTTTTCATGCAGTTTTTTAAACTCACTCCAATTTCCCTAATAAGCATCAATCTTGAAATGCTGATAGAAAGATAGCTAAGGAGAAACACAGTCTTATGGGAAATACAGAACTGGCTACCATGCCCATGTTGGCTTAAGATAACTAGCAAGGGTAACAGTATCTGTGAAAATGGGATGAAAAAGGCAAATAATCCACCTGATAGAACTGTAACCCCACTGTTAGGGCAAACTGGCCTATTATGGAAAAAAAAATCCTGTATGTTGTACATACTAAGTAAAAGCTTATGTCAAGTCAATAACTTGTTGGTTTGTAAGTGCTCAAAATTTCAAAGAGTGCTTCTTGTCCAAAATGTGAGCTAGAAAGTGTAACAATTTATTTCTTCTCATACAATCTGTAATTTTAGAACTAAAGAGAATACCACAGGTCTCACAGTAGGAAACAGCTGCAATTTTACAAAGAACACATAAAAGCAAGATGAAGGACTGAAGTCATGGAGCTGTATAGTTCAGAGCACACATACTACAATTAAAAACGCACTAAATTTTATTCATATGAGGAAAAAGAAGAAATACTGAAGTTGTACTTTCAGATACAATTATGTGGTCTAAATACAGCCTAGAGTTAGGTATGGAAATACTTCCTCATGGAGCTACAACTGAAATATTACAATTCATACTAAAATGCATCCAATTATACTGCCATTTAAGAAAAAGGGAGAAAAAATAAGAGAAAGATTAAATTTTAAATTGCTTATATTTTTTTGAGTGAAGAGAACTAAAAACTGTATTGTAGGAGCAATCTTATTGCAGCAAATTTATTAATTAAATTAACCCTAAGAAGAAAAGTTTTCAAATATAGCCACCTACTTTGTGTCTCAGGATTTCTTTCACACATGTTTCTTAAAAATTCTGCAGAGCAGCACATGTTCAGTTGCACTCAAGTCTGTTTCAGATGTGAGTTTGTAGCCTGTCAGAATCCTGCCATGGTTGGAGGCTTAAGGATCCAACATGCCCTTGGTTGTATCCATGTGCTTAAGCACAATCATCTTTGGGATATACTTCCCTTATACTGGTGGATTTGTCTCTAATAACCTCACATAAACTGTGCAGTATGTACTCCTTATGGAGGTACTACTACTTATAAATAGCTCTGTGTTTTACCATCTTTTAATATTTTTCTTCTACTGCTAATAAAGTTACATCACATCCTGTCAGATTTAGCAATCAAGCTGGTAAAACAATGAAATCGAGAGAGGTTCACTGAGCATCTTCATAAAGAAGCTCTCATCAACAGGCTCAGGAGAATGATTGTGTTCCCTTTTGCCATTTCAGTGTGGTGACTGCCTGAGAGTCATTTATAGTCCATTAACGAGGGCCAGTGTCTCAGCTGGGGTAGGCTGAAGTGAATGAAGCTCTATTATATTATAGCTGCTAAGCATCTGTTACTGAATGTTACAGTCAGTTTCCAAATGGTGAATTAAGTGCAGAATTTTGCTTGTTTTTTCTCTGATCGTGCATTTAAGAGCAAACATTCTGAAATATTTTGAAATTAGGCATATTTTTTTAAGGTGACTAATCCCTGATCTGCATTAAGGGATTCAAAATGCAAATGAAAAATTATGCTATGACTGATTAAACTAATCCAGCTACTCCAGAGGCATGCATTTCAAATGATATAGTTGCTCCTAATAATCAGAGCAAATGCTAATGTGATCAGTCACAAAAGTGATACAATCAGAGCAGCCTGGTACACAGCTACTTTGTTCCCCTTAAGACTTCATCCTTCTCTTGCAAAAAACTTGGAATGAGAACGACTCACTTCCAAACTGCACGAGAGGAGACCTCTCTGTGCCAGTTTATAATAGATCAGTTATTCCCTGACCTGACCTGTGCTGAGAAAGGTCTTTTCCTTGGCTGGAGAAGTAGCTGTCAAAAGGATACATTTAAACAGAAGTTTTATATATTTATATCCCTCTCAACTCACACTGAAGCTCATGTATTAATTTCTCCCAGTGTACATTCTGGCTAAACAGTTGATAACTGCAACTTTCATGTCACGTTTAGGAAAGATGGGATTACAGCCTTCAGAAAGATTTGGGATCAAATGCTGTGCTGTAGCCCCCAAAAAATGTTAAATGTGGGGGGCAGCTGAAATCATAAAGGACCTTTCTACCCATTTTCCATCTGCCCCTTTTACTACCTGCTGATCGTCTCTGAAAAGTACTGATTGGCTTAACCATTTTGAAAACTAAAAGAAATCTCATGTGATTCATCTGAATCAGATGAAGAACAATATGCAGAATTTTAGTAAATATGCAGCACTTTGCTTGAGCAATAGCCATTTTGTGTAATGCTTTGAAATAATTTTGAATGCATGTTACTAATGCCCACAAGACTGAATGGTACCTTTTCTTTTTTCCTTCCCTTTAGCAGCTTTAAACAGTCACAATCCTCCTTTTTTTTTTTTTTTCAGAATTCCCTGCACTGATATGTCTTTTTCTGTTAAAAATTGTAATTTTAGTGACTCTTGGATGGAAGACGGAACAACTGAAGTAGCAAATGACATAAAATTGAAGTCTAAATTTGCTGCAAATTTCCCTAAGTTTTGGGATTATATCTATGAGGTTATGCCTAGCTCTGTGAGGGAATAATTTCTTATAATATTAGCAAAATCAGCAAAGATCAGGAGACAGGTACCAATGCTCTTTTATGAAGATGTGAAACATGAAAATCTGCAACTGCAACACTAACAGCAAAAAAAAAGAAACAAAGGCACAGAATAAAGCTTCACAAAATTTGTGTGGGATTTAATGTTTATGCTCCATGGAATGCTAAAATTGTATCAAGTAAGTAAATCCTCGTCTGATTATGAACACAGCCTTATAATCATGGGCCAGTTGTAATTATGCTGGAACACAGTGTTTTGTCTAGGTATCTATCCTCTAATTTGTGTAGTTTGCTCTTCCCCTTGGATAGATGAAAGAGGTCTGGTGATCAGAAATGAGGAATCATCTTTGTGCTTGTTGTTTATGCCAAAAGAGATATTTATTTGTTGGATGATCCCCTACCAGCAGTTAATGCACATGTTGGAAAGCTTATTTTGGAACAAGGCATAAAAGCTGCCCTTAAATAAAAAATAAAAATAAATAAAAATAACACTGTTGGCAACGCTTCGACTACAGGAGGTAAATAGGGTCTTTTTCTTTCACTTATGAATGCTGTTGTATAAAATATGCTTATGTATTTTCACAAAACAGCAACAATTCTTCAAAAAATGTATGCAAGTAACTATCAGAAAGACACCACTATCCTTTTAGAAACAGAACAGAAAACAAACAATACATCTGAAGATTACTGTAGTGCAGGTAGAAGAGACGGAGTAATAGATAAATGCAAAGCATCTGATTTTACAAAAAATCTGATTTTACAAGGGGAGAGAGATTTTTGTGACAAATCCACTATGAAGATCAGTCACAACTTAATATTGACATTAAAAACTGATTTTAACTTCATGTTTATTACCTGTTGAAATGAACTGAGCTTATGAGTTCTGTCAGTCTCATCTCAAGAAAAGACCAATCTACATGGCTTCGCATTTGTTTCTTTTGATTTTGAATATTTTTCATGGCCTTTGTTTGCAAAGAGCAAGTGCCTTTCTGACAGTAAAAGAACTGTCCCTAAAAACAATCACCTGATGTACAAATGTCCAAGTGCCCAACTGTTTTGAAAGGTAAATCATTAAATAAAAAGAATATTTCCTTTTTTGTATGTGCTTTTTTTTTTCTTTTTTGGCAAGCTAACTAATTGTCTTGGATCACCAAGGTAAAATAAGGACTCTAAATGAGAGCTAATATTTACCAGTTGTATCACCTCTGTGTGCTCTGCCCACTGATCATTCCAGAACAGTTTAAATAAAAGCTTAAGCTGTCTGTCTTCACTGACAACTCACTTCTTTGAACTTGTACACTAGCTTGACCTGATTCCTGTTTTGCCCCCACACAATCCTGGAACCTGATATTCCTACAGTTTCAATAAACAGGCAGAAGCACACTTCCACTTCATCATCTCCCATGGCAAAAAAACCCCACACAAGTCTTTATGAGATCAAAAGTATTTTAGCATTCCATCAGTGACACAGGCTTTGGAACTGAGTTTAGCTATTTGAAGGCCATATTAAGCAATTCCTTTAAATGATTGTAGTTTCTGAGTGTTCAGTAATCTATGAGTGAGTTCTTCCTCTTGAACTTGTCCAGTCTGCCTTTGAACTATGTAGAGCACAGAGGGTAAATTCTAGAGATTTACTGCCTATGCTATGAAGAGCCCATCACCTTTGGCTCAGAAAGGTTTTGGGCATCCCAATTATCACTGACCATCTAATTCCTACCCATCTTGTTTAGTTTGTTTTGATCTTTTCAGATCTCTCTTACATCATCCCTTAGAAATTTTCTTTATAACCTGAAGGTTCATTTCAAGATGGCAAATCACTTTTTAATCCACAAAAATTCTGCCCAGCCAGTTCAATTCAGAAAAATAGAAAAGAGGGAGGCAGAGGGGGAAATGAATCTATAACTACTTTTCCATGGAACAAAATCTGGCTTTTGCATTTGTTCCTATTGACATTTTGTTTTGTCAAGGATGAGAAGGGGGGAAATGGAATATCAATGCAGTTCTGTATGCAGACCTACTCATCATTACAAGTAAGTACATATAATTTATTATAATTTGTTAGTCAGTCAATAAGTGCTACAAAATGGAAGGAGTACTTACAATACAGCAGCATTTAGCAAAGGCAAGGACTTGGTGTATGAATAAGTACATTTGACAAAAAGTTCCTGTGAAACAGCTAACACAAAGGCACTTTTATGTGGTTATTGTGCTAAAGTATGCTTAATATTGGCTGACATTAACACAAAAACGACCACATCTAGTTCTACAAAGCATTTTGTATTGCAGCTCCTGTAAACCACCTGGAGCACTGCATCCAGCTCCTGGCTCCTCAGCACAAGGGAGTCATGGGCCTGTTGGAACTGCTCCAGAAGGGTCAAAAAACAGTTCAGAGGGATGGAACTCCTCTCCTATGAGGAAAAGTTGAGAAAATTGGGGCCTGGAGAAGAGAAGGCTCCAGGGAGACTCTACTGTAGTCTGGCAGGACTTGAAGGGGGCCTGTAGGAAAGGTGAGGACAGACATTTTAGCACTGCCTGTAGCAATAGGACAAGGGGCAATGGTATCAAACTAAAGGAGAGTAAATTCAGACTAAATGTAAGGAAGGGTTTTTTTATGATGAGGGTTGTAAAACACTGGCATAGGTTGCCCAGAGAGGTGGTAGATGCCCTATCCCTTGAAACATTCAAGGTCAGGTTGGGTGGAGCTCTGAGCAACCTAATCCTGTTGAAGGTGTTCCTATTCATTCCAGAAGAGTTGGATTGGATGAGCTTTAAATGTCCCTTCCAACCCTAAACTACTCCATGATTCTATATAACTTGACAAATGCATAGGGGGGCATGTGAAACTAAAGGAAAGGAAGGAAGAGATGTAGCAACAGCACTGGCAAGAGCAGACATCTACATTATGGATACCTGAAGCAGATTATATGAATCACAACCTTTTACATCACGTTTGCTATTACAATACAAAAAGTACCACCTATAAAAGCTCTTACTCAGTTAATCTTCATAAAATGTCTAAAAGTCTCTAACAGGGTGTCTCAGAGAAGCCATCACTCTGTGTAACCCTAGTCTGTAACAGCCTCTCTAATCTGCTTTCACTGATGTTGCTGTTATTTGTGTACAAGACACAGAGCTAAGTGGAGTAGTAGATTTTGCTGTGAAATCGTCAAGTCCTTGATATCCTGATTCTTATGCTTTTATTTTTCCTTACTTATGAAAGCAACAGGAAGACTTTCAGACTTGAAGAAATTTATTTTCCTTTCAAAAGCATTACTTAAGAAGGTGCTTTATAAATGCTCACATTGTAAAAGCTGTAATAAAATTGTTTGCTTCTCCTATAAGTTTTCAAACTCTACCATCTGATTCTCTTCTTTCCCATTATCCACAGATTTTACAGAGCCCAGCGAGTTTCTCTGATACAATTCCCACTGGCAGCCTAATGAACCAATTCTGCTAATAATACACATGAATTGGATGTGAGCCTTCCATCTCACGCTGAGATTTTTTTGCAGCAGTTTGAAATCTTCTTTATTCTAGTCAAAATAACTCTTGTTTTCTTTTTCTGCTAATTGCAGTTGCTATCATAGATATCAGTTTGGGTTTTTTTTATACTGCTTTAAGTCAATGTACTGTTCCTTCAAGATATTTTTAGTGGTATGAATTGTCCTTTTTGTTTGACCTACAGAAATTTACAGTGCATGCTTTTGATTTTTAGCCTTAATCTTCAATTCTTTTGTAAAGGCTTATCAGAAGCTGAGAACAGTAGAACCAAGTACCTTATATAGTAATCACATTCAGCATGGCAAGCTGTCAATTATTCTCTGCTTTTTGTACAAAGGGCTCTGGTTAAACCATTTTTTCTGATGTAGTCAAGTCTCTCCATGCGTGCAGAGTGTGGTTACAAAGGTTGGTGTCCAGCACTGCTGCCTGTTCACCTGGAGTCCTGCAGCCATCCACAAAGATCCAGAAATAGGCCGGGTTAGAATGGCAGACTGAAGTGGCTGGAAATTCACTGCTGTAGCACATGGTAGAGAGCAGCCAGCAATGCAAGAATTTAGAAAATCCAAAGATCCTTTCTCCCATTCAATCATCACTCCAGAGAACACAGGTGTCTGCTTTTGAAGAGTATATTCTTGATTAGGTGTGCTGCTATTCTTTAAGTGTCAGTCCCCTTCTGACCATACCTATTGAAGCATTTCCACTCTTATTCTTGTATGTTTTGCCACACTTCAATATTCCCAAAACAGCACTAATGAAAGGACACAAAATAATGTAAGAGAGGTTTTTCAAGGGAAAAGATCTCGCATTATTTTGTTATTAGTGTATTGCGAGTACTGAAACATGACAGGAGATTATGAATACAAAAAAAGGTGTTAGTAACATTCTTCTATGCTAAAAGCTTCAGGGAGGATGTGGGGACAAAGGAGACAGAAGTAACAAGTGCAGACAGAGTTTTCCACTGACCTGAGATAACCTGAAGGGAACCAATTCAAGTGCTGGTAGCTACTCCCTCAAACAGGTTTTTGAAGGCATCCTAAGATAGATGTGTTAAAACTGCAAGTGGTAAGGCTGTCCTAATTCTCTACATGCCAAACCTACATAAAATTGTCACTCTGCTCAGGAAACAGAGGAGACTACCTTCTTCCTTCTTGCAGATTTCTGAGGGTGTAGGGTATTTTAAAACTCAATTTTTCACGAAATTGAAAGCAGAACTCAGCTGATAAGGAAAATCAAAGCAGAGGACAGAAGAATATGTAGAGTTTTGCATTCTTGGGACATTCAGGCAAAATTTATACAGCACAAATGAGGAGAGTGCTGTCACTGTGCACACACTGCAACATTTCAGTTCAGATCACCTGCATGAGACAGTGTCATTAACAAATTATCAGCTGTGGTTTACAGCCAGGGGTTTTACTGTCACATACTGTTAGTACATTGCATTTCTACTGTTTCAGGTTTTTTTCTGAGAACCATCTAAGAACTAACAAGAATGAAAACCAGCAGATCTCCACTGCTGTCTCACACAGACTCCTCTGTGCAAGGTCTCACTGTAATTCATGCTATGAAAAAAAGACAACTCTATCAATCAGTAAGACAAATACAGTTGAACATTCTGTATTTCATTTTTGCCCTAATTTAGATAGGCAAGGCTGCCTTTAAATTCTGCTGACTGTGGATACTCTAGGCTGATAACCCCATTCAACAGAGTGATAAAACACAGTTTTTCCATCAGTGTTACTGTGCTACACAAGCTGCAACAATCCTGAAGCTTTTTATATTTACAAACCGAGCAGTAACATGAATGCTATCGATTTCCACTACAGACCTTCAATAGAATTTAGCACCATGAAATCCAGTTTCACTTTGCCAATCTTTAAACACAGCATAGATTTCTACCTTTGAGTTTTAAGCAACCTTTAGAAACGTTTCAAAGAGACAAGGTTCAGGGATCATTAGAGGGTTCAGATGCTGCTAACATGTATCCTCACAAAAGCTCTCTCAAGGTTTGACCAGACCCAGCATGCACAGGAGTAGAGAATTCACTGCAGGTCACTGGTACCCAGTGATCCATCAGGCCAATTAAAACAGGCTGATCTAGCAGGATTCCAAACAGGGAGATATCAATGTAGTCAGGGTATGCTGTGCAGACCAGAGGTGCTCTCATTGTCAGACAGAAATTGTAAATGGGATGGTTCACACCACACAGAGGTTTGATTCTCAGAAACACACAATTTCAGCAAGACAGGATCATTCTCCTCAAACTTACCATCTCCAGAGTTCCTTGACTAATCTTTTGTCTAATCTGTAGACAGAGACATACATATAAAACTACATGCATGATTCTCTTTTCTATGTTTGAGCAGAATTTAGCTTCAATTTCCATGCTTGCAGAGAATTTCTTTCACTGAGTTTACTGAAGTAATTTTACACATCAGTCTGCCAGACTTAGTAAACAACAGGTAACATTACCATATTAAATGTTAGTCCTTTATATTCAATAAATAGAGAAAAAACCAAGTATGTCCAAGAAAATGCTTCTCAAAGTGATAAACATTTCCATTGGCAACACAGGGCATCTTTCTATACCTTGGAAAAGGATATTTATTGTTCAACAGAGTTATGCATGTAGCTAATCTCTGTGCCACTATTACTGAATATGGATTTCATCTCAAATTAATGTCCTTCTATAACATATCAAACTTGCTTTTAATATCTTCTTACAATGAACTTGGAACTATTTCACTAAAGGCAAAGCATAGGCTGTATTTTCTTTCTGTATCTGTATCCTATTCAGTACAGTATGTCCCAAATCTGATTACTTTCCTTGAGTGCAGGTAAAAAAAATCAACAAGAACCCCAAAAAACTCTGTGTTTAGGATGAATAAACATAACTCAATTTTTTTTAGAATGCATGAGAGAAAATGAATCTCAGTTTGCTTCATTTTGCAAAAGGAATTAGAATGGTTTTCTTCATTGTATGTGTGTTACTATTGTCTTATCATCATTGTGCAATCTCAGGTTAGTGCCTCAGTTTGGGGGAGATGTTCAGTTTTTAGGGATTTTTGTTCTTAAATAGTATTTCAGTCTGCAAAAATTTCAAATCCTAATAAGACCCTAACATGCAAGAAGAATTTTTTTCCATCTTAGCCTTTTTTCACTCAGTCTTAATTCTATTTAAGCTTAAAAGTTAGATAGCTACTAAAAATGAACTTAGAGAAAGAAACTTACTTTAGTAGCATTTACTATTTGATTGTTAGTGTTGCTACTATATGTATGTAAATTTAAAATTCACACTAAATGTACTGTTTATTGGCTTTTAATAACTACATGGTATGTCCTTAAAGCAAGAAGGGAGGCCAGGAAAACACAAGATTTCACATCAAACTGAAAAATATTTTTCTAGCTATTGCAGCTTGGCAGTCTCCACAGGCAGTTCTAATAGCCTGGAAATTGCCCTGGGCTCTATTGTTAAATTCTGTTGTTGATGAGTTTTTGTATTGCTGCACTCTTAAGCAGCCTTTTTCTTAGATTAGTCACTTTTCTTTTCTCAGCAGAGCTATTACAGTTAAAATGAAGAAAGAGTGATTTTCCAATAATTATATTGGATTTTTTTTCTCCTTAAATTATAGCTGAGTTGTCTTCTCCAGGTGTTTGTGAAAACAGGAACTGAAAAAAACAAGCAAAATCTACCTCACCTGAAGAGATAATGGATTATGCCTTGCTAAGACCTACCTGTAAATATGGCAGCAAGACTCCAGTTTATACAGACACTTTAAATTCTGTTAAAAAGTGACAGTAGTGTTAAAGGCACTGTGCATGAAAATACATTTAAAAGATTATCGAATGAAATACAGAGAAAACAGTTCTAGGATTCTGCTAGTATACATATAAAAATATAGGTTTTTCTTTAAAAATCTAACCAGTTGTTATGGTTCCCAAAATATTAATATTTAGACACTGGGAGAGCAGGTCCTTTTATCCCCTAGTAGGTTCTGTATTTGGGTGCAGAAAAGTAGGAAAATGTTAATGAAAATACTGTATTATTGAAGTAAAGTGCATGGTTATGGTTATTTTTAAATAATTGGTAGTAATCTGATTTTACTGCCTGGCATTTTGCCTTTTCTAAGGTTATCTCTTTGTCTTTCAGCTATAAATTAGATACTTTCTGCAGCTGTAGACATGATCAGATCTGGTAAGCACTTGAAACAACTTTTATGAAAGACACAGAATGTACTTTGAGGTTTCAGCCTGTTTTCTGATAAAAGCACTAAAATGAATTATGGAATATAATTATCATGAAGGCTATCACAGCAATACTAAATGGCTGCTCTCAAGGGTGCCAGTGTGCTACAACTAGAACGTGCCTTCCTCCTCTCACTTTTGTGTGTGTGGTACAATACAGCCAGAGATACCTGACATAACTGTAAAATCAGACAAATGCACAGTGGAGCCCAGTCAGTATAAAGAATATAAAAAAAGCATTGCTTTTTAATTTTTTAACCACTCTCCAGATGTTAAAGCAACCAGGAAACCTGTAAGCAGCTACTGAAAATGGATGGGCACAGCAGCTACCCTGCATGGCAGGAGCACTGCCTCAAAATTCAGAACTAATTGAAATTAATGTAGTTGAGTAAGAAATATGATCACTGTAATTATCTGAAACTTCAAATCAAATTCCAAATCAATGTGGCATGTAATTCCACAGGTTAATGACACTAACAGGTGTGAAGTGCTGCATTACTGGTCATACCTCATATATAGTATTTTTCTTACAGTGTGTTAATTAAGTAGGATTGAAATTACGCTGCACAAGCTGCTTAAATACAGAAATTATTTAATCAAAGTGAAATTCACTGCTGATAGCTCAAAATTCAATTATTGCCTCCAGATGCCAATATTTGCCCAGTTTCCTTTGCAGAAGGAATCCATGGATTACCAGCCAAGCTCCATCAACTGCACAGACAGTGACAGTCATACTCTGAGCAGCTACCAAGAGAGTTCACAGGAGGACCAGGTTTAGCAAAGGCTCTCCAGGGTTTCTAATTTATTTGCAGGACATTTGTTCAACCAAACTGGCTCACACAGACCAGCAAAGCCTCCAGCTATCCTCCCTCCTTGCAGCTGTGCAGCCTTTAAACTCCATGCAAACAGAACCATTATTACTTTTCTTCTCCTGACTTTTGCTTATCCTCCCTCGGGGCTACTCAGACCCTTTTCAAGTTTTGAGCCTGAGCAGACAGCTGAAAGAGGATCAGGGAGGCTTCTTCCACTGAAAAGCTGAAATCTTCTGACATTTAGTACTTCAGCCCAAAACACAGCTTCTCCTGATGGGGTTGGCTGGCAAACACTGCTCGGTGCAGCCAGCTCCAGGAAAGAGCCAGTGGCTCATTTTCTCACTTAGAAGCCCCATTTCCAGCCTCACAGCAAATCTGTGTTGCTGGATACTGAGCAGCAGGTGGTGTGCAAGGAATAGGGATTTTTATTTTATTTTTTATTTTAAGATTTAATTTTTTCTAATTTTGTCTCTGAACTATAATAAAGCAGTGGAGGCAATCTTTTTAGGTGTCCAATGTACCTTCTAAATCTCAAAAGCCAGAAGTATTGTTTTAATGGAGATAGGGAAGAGAAGTCCAACTTCAACAAAATGAATATTCCTCAATTAAAAATCAAAGCCCCAAAGATGTGAACATAAGCACTCCTGCTGCCTGAACTGAACAGGCCAGACTGCACAAAGATAATATGTCAAGTATTACTGATAGGACTTGCCATTTATAGGTTTGAGTTCCACTCACACAAAGAGATGCATTTCTGTACCAATTTTGTAACAACAGCCAGACCAGTTCTCTGCCTTAGTTTATGTATGTCTAGAATTTGACAAATAGCACAGACCAGATTTATTTAATTCCATTACCAAACATCCAGAATGCAGTCCTTTGCTTTCCCATGGATGATCATTCTCCACATTTCAGATTCTAAGCAGCTCCTGTGGGCAGAGATTCTCAACAGCTAAATCTGAGGCAATGTCTCATAACAAAACACTGGCACAGCCACTCTGAACATCCAAGCCTCTCCTACTGTTTACAGTGTTCTTTTGTTTTCCTCTGCTTACATTCAAAATGGACAACTTCCACTATTCCATATTCCCAGTAATACAAAGCCAGCTAGCCAGAAGCCATTAAAAAAATCTGCTCCAATTAATTTTTCAGGCAGGTTTATTGCCTTATTCCTGATTTCCCCAAGATCTCAGATATGTAAAAGTCAGCTACTGCTTGAGCTCTGTGTTTGTAATCAGTTTTGTATTAAAATACAAAGGGGCCAGAACAGTGTGAAGCTTATTCTTTTACAAAAAAAACAAACACCCATTCCTTTATGAGGTAGAGAGTCTTTCATTCACTAACCTGACTTGACCAGAATAATTGGCATAAAAATTACACATCTCTGTGTTTAGCTCCATTTGAATAAATGTGAGCAATGTCAGTGTTAATTAAGTGTAGATCAAGAGCTATCGTTCCACTATTCAAAATGTAAATTCCCTCCAAAAGAGCTGTAAATAAGCAGTTACTGCTTTACACTGTAACTGTACAAAACTGTAACTGGACAAACCTTGAGAACCACAGAGCCAATGTCAAAGAGCCTTTGACAAATCAGTTGGGCTGAAGATGGAAACAGATTTGTAGATTCAGATATGCTCATTTTTTCCTTATTAATAGCCCTTTCTTAGCAAATTAATTTCAGAGAGGCATCTAATGCAGCCCCCAAACCCTGTCTTGATTCTAGCTTTTCACAAGTGTCCAGATTTTCAAAATTGCTCATACCTATGTTCATGTATATACAACTGGAAAAGACTGGGAGGAAAATCCCTCAGTTCCAGCTTTAACATTTAAATGAAGCTAAACTTTCACAACTCATCAGCTGCCATTGTGATAGTCAATGCCAGTTTTTAACTCTTCAGAATACGATTTTTCTGAGAGTTTGGGGGTTTTTTTTAAATAAAGGAAGTCTATTCTTAGCCCTGTATCCTGCTGAAGTGCTAGAAGCTTCCAAACAGACTGAAATGGCCTTGCTTTTTGCTTTTACAAGTTGTTACACTAAAATCTACAGGGCTCTCTACAACCTGAAGCAGGATAAAAGCTCTGCCATCTAAGATAAAAGTAGAAAATAGAGGAATAGGATATGAATGACATTTTCTAGCTCTTCCCCCAGTATAGCTATCTAAATTCATCCCAAGTTCTTGGGAGATACACAAGGACTGAATCCCAGCGCAGAAACTATGTGCAACAGCTCACAAGATGTTTCCCTTCAATGCAAAGAAGGATAATATCCAGAGAGACAGACAAACCTCTGGTTTTAATGTCATTGTAACCCAATGAGAGAAGGAAATTACTCCAGGTTTGGAGTGAACACTGGTTTCTAATTAGAAACATAGCTGTTGTATAAATAATATTTAATATTTAAACATCAAATCTTCTCTTTTTTTTCTATATAAAATAGTTATAAATCTTAAACTATGTTCAGCATCCTGCTGAGCATCTGCAACTTTTTTTTCATTTTTACTTTCACAGACTTCAAAGTGCTTCCCAGCTGCATCAGGTCTGTTCCCACTGAGATTTTGAGCTGAAGATTCCATAAGACTTATTTTGGTGTTTGCAATCAAATTGCATTTAAGGTACTTCAGTAGAAAATATTATGTAAATTACTGTAGCATTTAACTGAGTCATAGTAATTGTGCAGTCATTGCCATGGAATTATGCTGTGCATGATCAGAAAGTCTCTCTCTCCTACTCACCAAACACCCAGACCCTGCTCCTGTTCCAGAACTGGATGTTTTTCAGCCACTGGGTGCTGCTCTCGTTAGAGAAAACAGAACAGAACATTGAAAAGAAAACTCAGTGATCATTTCATGGCATGAATGTGTAGTTCCACTAGTCTCTATCGAATCAGCTTTCTCCTTTGTAAAACAGCTTTTTAAAAAAATTTACCCCAGGTTTAGCACAGAGGTTGTTCTACTGTTTCTTTCAGTCTGGGCTGTGACAGGTCTTCCTTGAGATGCTAAGAATGATAACAGGAAACCTGATTGTACTCTAACACTTTCTTGCTTTCTTACATAGCAACATGTAAAACTAGGCTAAAAATCTTTATCTTTGTATTGAATTTACACATATTAAAGGACTCAGCAATTTCTTATATTTTTACCCCCCAAAATTTGCTTGATCAGCATTTTCATAGATGATATAACTTTATTTTTAAAAAAAAGTACGTACTGTAAAGTAGTTTCTTATCTCCCACCAGTTTAAATTTTTATGTAAATTCAACAGAAGTCTTATAGTGTCATTCCAGCTTTTTCATTTTCTCATCACAAAATCTTCCCTGCTAGAATTAAGTGTACATAGAAAGAATTGTTTCCTTGCTAAATTAGAAGACTTAAGGAATGTACAGAAAAATGACAGATTTAATAATTTGGAGAGCGCATAGGTAATGCAACATTTGGTTCTGGGATAAAACCACTGTATAATAAAAAAAGAAACAGATAAATGTCTCTTATTGTCTTCCTGATATAGCTAAATAAAATGAATTCTCTCTTTGGAAGAAGAATCTTCACACACTTGTCCCATACAAAAAATACAGTATAAAGCCAGATAAGCTTTTTTTCTCATACGCAATTACCAGCCAGCATTCATATCTCAAAAATCAAACTCCAAACTTGTCATTGAGAGAAAATCACCTATCCCAATAATCATTTCAGAGAAAGCATTTACCTCTTTTTAAAGAAAAAAAATAAACATGCAAAATAAACTAGGACTGTATCCTGGATTCAAAATACACTATTTCTGCTTTTTATGAACACAAATAATATTATACCTCTGTGGGATTGGTGAGATTTCTCCTGTTTATAGACAAAACTGAGTTCTACCATTACAGATTTAAATTACTGGTTATAAAAAATCTGACACCCAAATGGGGCTGCATCAGTACAAACATATATGTACATATATCTGCAAAGATCCCCATAATAACGTGCACACCTATAAATAGGTAGATCACATGTATCAGAAGAGACACATCAGGTACATGAACTAAGAAGAGAATGTGAATTTCACAGCCTCTGCTTTGGAAATAAGCGTTCCTTGGGACTTAGACTGCATCTTGCACATTTTGTGTGGAAAAACAAACCAAAAATACACTATAAAAAGAGAAAATTCCTATTAACTTTTGGTTAATAGCACTCCAAATCCAGACTGTAATACAGTCATCTGTAGGCTGTTCCGTCTCCTCTAAATCTACACTTCATTTGAACAAAATGGAAGAACTTGTTTCTAGACTGAGGTGACACTGTATGGCAGGACTTGGCAATACCAAGGGGGCTGCTCCTGTCCAAAGAACTACAGTCTAAACCAGCAGAGAAAAGGATAAGATGAAATAAAGCACAGAGTTAAAGTAACTGGCCAAAAATCACCTTACAGTTTAGCAATCAAACTCTTTTTGCAATTTTTTCAGTGTTTTTCTACTGCCTATTGCCCTGTCTTGCATTTTCTCAGGAGTTAAACACCCAGATATTTTTTTATTATGTAAATATATCCACACTGTAATATTCTAGGATAATAGAGTTGGAAATACAGTAAGTTTTTCCACTGCCACTCAATGTAAAACTGTACTATGGTTTGTTTGTTCCAGAAGAGTTTGTGCATGTCACCAGGGAAAGCTGAGTTTGGGTTTTAGGAGTAGAAGATGTCAGCGTGCAGCCAGCCAAGCATGAGGAGTAGATAGAAATAACAGTAACAGGAGGAACAGTGAATGAGGACACAGTGTAAGTCATGGTGCATGGAAACCCCACTCAGTGTCCTTGCTACTCCATGGAAGCAAAGGGAGGACTTGGGACACAAATCCAGGACACAGCAAGGAGTTTTCAGATATACTGTTCCCAGATTTTTGTCTCATTTCAAGTTGCTAAAATGAATTAACATTTGGTAACGCCCGAGCAGCTCTTTGATATACAACAGAAGTAAAACATGTCTCTCTAATTCACTTTTGATTGATGTTGCTGAGCCTATGGGAATAGGAACCGTACAGCTGTGGCTGCAGACAGCTTTATTACTTTATTTATCCCTGTTCATTATGTTGAAGTGACAGAGAGAAAACGGGAAAGAGCTGTTTGGGATTCCTTTAAGTGTTTTCTTTCCTAACCCCCACATCCCCCACTGCAAAGGACTCCTCAGAGGGGTCTGTCCTGATCTCATATCCATACAGTAATAAACCTGTTTAAGAGCATGACAGTAAAATAAATGAGCATGTCAAAGCTCTGTTGGGAAAAAGCCTCACTCTTCTCCTGGCTGCTTCACCAAATACAGAACAATGTGGAGTTTGAGATTTAATCCCATCACCTCCCTGGGGCTTTTGTTTGTTTGCTTTAAAAATACCAGAACTCCAGAAGAATGGCCTCCTTTACATCTCATACTCTACCCCCAAGCCCCTGGGCCCATCTTATTTGAAGGAAGTTCATTCCACACTGAATCTCTGAAAGAACCATTTGCTGCTTCCAGGATTCTCTATGTAAAATAATAAAAGGTCACAAAAAGCTGAAAGCAAGAGCTTTTGTCACGACTGGCCTCATGTATTTTATAGACTTCATTAGTGCCCACAGTCAAATTGGTCAGTATTTCCCAGTCTCCAGTTACTGTCACCTGAGTTTTACGAGCTGGATTGAAATACATGGTCTGATCTGACTTAAGGGATTTTTGTTGTTGCTGCTTTTGAGTGCAAGAATATGATGAGAACAAATGAAGCAACAATGAGCTGATTCAGTAACTAATTGTGGGCTCTTCAAATGCTCAATAACAAATAAGAAAGCCTAGAAACATCACTGGAAGCGATCTGTAACTGCTGATGTCAACTTGGAACTCAAGAGTTTCACCTCACCTATCCACATTTTCTAATATTTGCCCATGATGAGCACACACAAAAAAGCATGGAAGAGCACAGGCAGCAGAGACACAGAAGACATTTTTTGAACAGTGATACCATTCACAGACATGAGTGAAGTAATTTCATCTGCATCTACGTGGCTCCGATTATCAAATTAAATGTTACAAGCTATTATAAAGCCTTCCTAAATAGTAATCTAACAAATTAATACTTGTACATCTAAGATCCATAAATCCCACAATTTCAGAATTTTCTTTACTCTCTGCTCTTATGTGCAAATTGCAAGAACTAGGAAACACTTAGAGCATTAAGCATTCATTTTGTATCCCTTAAATGCAGAATTAGTTCTTCAGCTGTGCTGTGTCTGTAACAGTCCATGAAACAGAAAAAGGTGGTTTTTTGTGCTTCACTGGGGAAAGAAAAGGTCAGGCAAAGAGGAAGAAAGGTGTTTCACACTTCTTTCTTGCAGAGTAGACAAGCACACAAACAGAACACAATCTCATTATTTCTCATAGGTTAAAGCATTAGAAGATGCAGATTGTCAGCAGCTAAGTTTTTTTTTAAGCAGCTGGTATCTTTACAAATGCCTTACTTGGGGTAGTGAGAGTGTGGGCATGAGAATCTCTGTGCCCTGGACATCAATACCAGATGAATTTATTATGACCATGTTATGTCAGTGAAAACAGTGCATCCAAATGAATTAGTGTTGCCATGGATAACTCAAAATGTCCACTCAACCCCAATGCTGCTCATTTCAGAAGGGAAGGGCCAACACTTCTGCACTCCAGAACACTGTTTTTAATTCAAGTTAAATTATATATTCAGACTTTCTTGTTA
The DNA here is from genome assembly GCA_013397555.1 of Urocynchramus pylzowi. NCBI lineage: Eukaryota > Metazoa > Chordata > Aves > Passeriformes > Fringillidae > Urocynchramus > Urocynchramus pylzowi. The sequence continues at coordinate 281,553 of VZRH01004405.1, forward strand.
TAATGTCTTCTTCCATTTAAACTACTTTGACCTCCATAAAGTCTGAGCACATCTCAGGAAGCTGACTAGCTGGAGGCAGCAGCAGGAGCATAGTTTGGAAAATGTAAAGAGGGAAGCAATTTAAAGAAGATATTTCGCCTAATCTCCCATACTTTATTGAAAAGATCCAGTAAGTTACCAATAAGCCTGAGATTAGTTTCAAGTGAAGTGTCCCACTTCACTGTTGCCAGTGGAATTGCTTGGTTACTCTTCTTTATCACACAAAGAAAATTCAAATCCCCCCAGACTTTCCTCACAGTTATCCTGAATCATAGAAAAATCATTTACCCACCACATAGCTCATTACACTTTTGGAGATAACTTAAAAATCTCTTTTTAAAATTCTACACAATGTTGAAAACATCACATTAAAACACTACTGGAGAATTCTATTCCAAACACCTATTTGCTTTGATGTTAGTTAAGCTAAATTGTGAGCTTTCCAATGTGTTCCCAGATCTCTTGTCCTTACTGTGTCTGCCAGGCCATATTGCTTTGAAGTCTGTGTGTGTAACTCTTTGGAAGGTAAAGCTCTGCTTAGTGGTAGGATTTATAGCAGAATCCACTTTGGGGTAAATCAAACTACAAGGTGCTTTTTAAATCAGCCATGCAAAGTAATGAGACATCATAATCCATTCCACACCCTGAGACAGGCAAAGAGTGAACAGAGAATCACAGGATCATTAAGGCTGGAAAAGACCTCCAAGGTCACTGAGCCCAGCTGTTAACCCTGCACCACCATATTCACCACTAAACCAAGTCCCCAGATGCCACATCCACACATCTTCTGGACATTTCCAAGGGTAGGGATTCAGCCACTTCCCTGGGCAGCCTGCTCCATTCTACAAAAAAGCAGAGAGAGCTGCTATGTGATATGTTCAAAGTATCGGGCACAAGCATGATCCAAGATAAATAAATCTTTAAATATTTGTATTTATATTTTTTCCTGATTTTCCTTTCTAGTTTAGAAATATAGTATCACTGAAAATATATTCAAAACGCTTCATTGAGCATGTGTGTCTGTTTCCTGCTGGATTTAACATCACAACAGGCTAAGTATTATAATAAAGGAATAAAGCATGTTTTCCCAGGATTATTTATGTAGACTGTACCAGCCCAGCACTAGGAAATTCACACTCAGTGTAATGGTACAATTAATGATCCCCCTAAAAGCCCCCTACAAGTGCAGCTAGACTCACCTGCAGCTATAGAAATTTCTGATACCTGCAACAGCCAGCTGAAATCACTGTTTACTACTGAACATCTGCATTCTTTGGTAGATGGAATGGTAGGTGGTACCAGAAACCAGGCTTTGGAGAACAAAAAAGGTGGCCTAGCTCTTTCTTCGATGCAGGTCCCAAATTAGACTCATAAGAGCAACTACCTGACAGAAATAGTCTCCTGAAATACATCATAAATACTCACTGGCTTTAATTTGCATCAGGCTGCCATTTACATACTTCATACACTGCTTGAACAGCTTTCTTTGGTCTTCAGGGAACACAAACCCAAGAGGTAAAAACAACACAGCCCACAACAGAGCCATTCATTTGCAACATTACTGAAACACATCAGAGAAATGAGAAAAACATAAGTCCAGATTTTGCCTCGGAGTGTGTGCACAAACTTCCTATAAAGCCATTAAAAGCTAGATGCAAGTAAGCAGAAACAACTAAGAGAAATTATAATTAAGAATTCATATTCCATTTTATATCACTGAAGCTTTGTCTTAATTGGCAGAATCCCAGAGCTCCTACCAAGGAAACACCAATCACTTTGTGTCTGGTGCAGAGTCCTCTTATCCAGAGTCACTGCATAATAAGACAGAGCAAATTTAAAAAAACCAAAACAACAACACTATTTCAACCTGCCTTTGCACATGTCCACAGGCATTCTGGAGAGTGAAGGAAAAAATCTGGGACTGAGTTCCTTGTACTTAGATATACTGTATTATCAGGAGGGGCCTTCTGTGGCTCTAAAAATAGAGAGCCTGGAGTACACTGTACCCATTTCATCTCCAGCACCTTATCTGCCAGCTCCTGTGCCAGAAACTTCTGTCTTCCTCCTCTATCCCTGTCTTGTCCCTCAGCAAGGAGCACTACAGCCCCAGTGCAGGAACACAAAAGTAGAAGGCACAGAAAAGTCAATGGTCTGTGTCTGAAAACTGCACAGTCCTTTCAGGTCATACAAAGAGGCTGGACAATTGAAATAATGTGAAGAGCTGGTCAGATAAAGAACATGGAGAGCCACTTGGTGGAGAAAGGATTCTAGACACATACACAATTTAAAACATGGCTCTTTGCCATTAGTTTTCACTTTTAAATGTTGGTGGGGGGTAAGTGGGGTAGAAATGAGGGACAACACACAAGCTACTACTTGTGTGAACCTGAAAGCTATAAAGGACAAAACTGAACCCAAGTTTGCTTGCTAAACAAAGACCTGATTGGATTTTCTGATTATTTGCAGAAAAAAACCTGACACATGTGCATGTGTGTATTTCAACACACTGTTTCACAAATAACTATTTCTTCAGTTCTGTGTTCAAAAAGAAAAATGATAGATGTATTCTGAAAATAAGATGTGGTCCCCACATGAAGAAAAAGGAGGGAAAGGATGAATCACAATCATGAAAGAGGATCCTACAGTGAGAGTCAAAGAGTTTTTAGCTGTGTTCTTGAAAAGGAGAGGCATGAAAGCAGTGAAACCATTAACAATTACTTCTACATACCCACTGCAAAGCCAATATAAATGAAAAGTTAACAGGGAGGCACACATAACTTGATTTAAAATGCAGTTCCAGGAAATGGACTTTTGTAAAAAAAAAAAAGCTTTTTAGAAATAGTGAGGATAATAGGAGCTGTAGGTGGATTCACAATATTACGTTCAATCACCTTTCTGAAAAGCTTAAGATGAATTATAAAAAGTTATTTTAAACACCAAAGACCTTTCAAAGCAAAAAGAAGGAAAAAGTTAATTTTCAGGGAACTTCTCGAAGTTGATCACGAACAATGGAAGAGACTGTTAACAATTGAAGAATTCGTTAATGATCTGGATTTTTCCATTTGTCATTAGAATTATTAAAAAGTCATTGATAAAGAAGTTAATTTCTTTAGTGTCATTCCCAACTCCTATATTTCAAAACTGCCTCTATTGCAGGACACCACTTGGCAATAAAATTGAACATTCAACAGTATGTTGTAGATGAGGAGGACTGGAGTTCAACAGCTAGATCTTAATAAACAATGGAAATATCCCATAATTTACATTTAACACCCACCAGTCAGTCCCTTCTGGAAAATACATGACAAGCTTTACTGTTTGTATCAACAAAACCAGCCATTCCCAGCTTTCCATCATGCAAAACTGACATCTCTAAGTTTCGTGTAGGAATTAAGGTAGCAAGGTCAGAATTGGAAAAAACATTTTACTTTTGGAAATAGTATGTTCTGCTCCAAAACACCAGAGTGATCTAAAATTCAAAAGGAGCAATGCAGAGTTCTTTTTCCTGCTGCACTTAACAGCAGCAAGGAAATTGCATATTTTCTCATCTTTTTACTGAAATGTTTGACATCAAACATCAACTCAATGAGTAAGAGATCTCAACTCAAATTTTGTTTCATCCCTCATATTTTTGCCTACATTGCTCTTCTATTTTCCTTTCCTTTCTTTGCACCTCCTAGTGTTTTTTTAGCACCTACTGTTTATTCTCTATACTCTCCACCTATTCCTCATGTTATCTCCTTCACCTTGTTTCAGTTTATCTTTCCCCCCAATACAGATACACCTCTTGTGTGGTTCCCAGTGTGGCAACACTACTGCTGATCACAACAGAAATTATATTTTGGCCCAAATATATGATGCATGTATCTCTTGTGGCAGATAAAGAAAAAATGTAGTGCATATGTCTTAATACAGGCAGTCAAAATTTTTTTGAAAAATCCATATGGTTCTTTTACAGCAGAAAGGAGAATGTTTTCTACATTTTAAGCAATGTAAGCTGAGGGTAATTTAATCCCTTTTAGACTTTAACACCTTAGATTTCTGAAAGTCCAAAGTATATTTGTGCATCTTTTGAAGAGGAGGACTTCACTGCAAAGCATCTGGGTTTGACTATTAGACATATTTAAATCTAGAATTCTGTGAATGAATCTTTCATCTCCAAGATTTTTACTATTACTTTACATTTCTCCCTTTGACAGCTACACACTTTACCTTTATGAAAAACAGTGCATCAGAAATAAATTGCAAATTCAGAAGCTCTCGCTCTCAAGCATTTTTTCACATATACATTTATTTCAATTTTATATATTCTTAAAAACAAATATTATTACAAGCTTTGATATTTTGCTTTTCTTCATGATGGGACTGATCATGTCCTTGTCCAAAGCAGGGGCTGGAATCAGGTGGTCTTTAAAAGTCCCTTCCAACCATCCTATGATTAAGTAAACCAAACCAGGATACTGATTTAGTATGACATGGCAGGACAAATCTAATATTTTTCAAGTGCAAAACTAATATTTAGTGCGGTAATAAAATCCTAAGTAAGATGCAAAGATAAATAAGATGCTAAGGAAATATCTTACTGTTTTACTTGTCTAAGTACATTTCAATACCTGATGAAATCCTGCTACCTGGTGAATTCCTTTTGCAGCTGTTCTCAAGCTGGAAAACAGAATAACAGATGAACACACAAAATGCTGAAGTCTCAAAAGCTGTGATTTTCCCATAGGTGTAGTTGAGGTCAAATAAAAACTCTGAGTGTGCATTAATTACTTTGCAATAAAGCAAATACCAGTCAGAGAAAACTGTACATTTCAAAAGCAACAAAAAGTGCAAAACTAGCAAATACTTCACTAGCCCCAGCAATATTTTTAATGTAGCAAACAATGGAAATTTATGGAACATCTATTGCACTTGATTTTACCTTATAGACTACACAGCTTTCATCAATTTAGACTGCAGATAAATTCTGAGGATGAGATTTTTCAAAAATGTGATGTGCCATTTTAAGAATCAACTATAAATAACACCTATTTGAATAAAACACTGCAATTACATGAAAATATTCTGCCAGTTTTCCAGTCACTATAATTTTAAATGCAAAGTACACGTTAGAATTAAAAAAATATAAATAAACAAAAAAGCCTTCACCCAATTCATGCTTCTGTTCATGCTCAGGAAAAAGAGCTCTGTGAAAGTCAAGTCAATCACATCTAAATCAGAACAAAATTGAAAGCAAATAGTGAAATTTTATATGACAGTTGAACACATGTATTGCCTTTGTAATAGTGAACTGTTTCAGATACAAGGCATGGAAGTACGAGAAGGTCAAACTGTCAATAGGCTGACAACAAAACTGGAAATATTTATGAATTCACAAGAAAATTAATTATTTAGAAGAGAGCAGAAGGACCCAGGTCTATGGCTATTCAAGCCCACTACAGTGAGAGCAGATCAGAGTAAGAGAACAGAATGCAGCACTTTCAGCCAGTGCTGCACTAGCCAGAAATGGTGTTTCCAATTTAGCCAGGTCCTGAGCCCCAGCTCAGCAAGGCTCCATATAAAACTCAGGGCCAGCATTTTCTTAAGCATGGCTGCATAGTTCCAGTTTGCACCTGGATAGCTGGAAGATCAGACAAAGCAACCAGTATCTGCCCTCAAATATCACATACATGTACACTTTGATTAACATAATTCATCATGGCTAGGTCTGTTGTCAAACTAGAATAAGCTGATAGCCAAAGTCTAGCCTTAACTCTAGTCTGGCCTAGGAAAAAATTCCTGTAGAGTCTTAATAATAATCAGGCCTGTTAATACTGAATGCTTTATATTATAGTGATTGTTTTCATGGGGTAACAGCTATTGCAGAACCAGACTAAATTAGATAAAAGATTTAAGTTCAAAAATAGGTTACCTACAAAGTGTTTGCTCTTCCAATTAGCAACCCCCCTCCCACACACACTGATTTCTTAGCAGTTTGCTGTAGGCTGGAATAGGACATGCTTGATTCATTATCATGGGACTTAAAAATTAGGTTTATAGTTGGTAACCCTTAAAAGAGTAAGAGAGAAGGAAACGGAGTCTTAACAGACTGACTAAACAGAATACACATCCTTTATTCTGGCATAAGAAGTCAAATCTACAATTTATCATGAAAAAATCCATTAAGAATACCCCACAGCTAGAAAAAGCTCAAGCTGGTGCTAGGTTTTGATTACAGAGGAATAGAGCAGCTGTTCGTAGAAGGAAAATGAGAATACTTTGCTATTCTGTTCTTTTTCATTTTTCCAATAATATAGCTGCACTTTTACCTCCAGATTGGTAAATTTCAAAACCAACAAGCAGGTCAGTAATTATCTTTTTTTAATCTTGTTTTTATTTAACAGAAAAGCCTACTGAGATTCTGCCCAGTCACCTCAAACTCTCCTTTGTCCTTGTTCCAATGTACTTGATCCATTCAAATGTCACGTTTTCATTTCCAAAGTACACAGAGAACACTTCAAATTGGGTCTTTGAGCAAAACCAACCAAGGTGTCTATACTTGTTTCTGTCTTGCTTTCCTTCCTAAAACCATAGGAATTGTCTTAAGAAGAAAAACAAAAGCATGTATCTTAGATTCCCAAACCAGCCACTTTCCTAAAGTATTTCTTTACTTCTCAATATTGTGAAGTCTGATTTTCCCAAATCCAAGAATAAGCAATGGCTAGAGTTTTGGCAGGGAGCACTCAAGAGAAAAGCACTTCCAGATGTTAATAAAGACTGTAGTTGGGATCTCCACAGATGTTCTTGTTATAAATTCCCACCTTTTTCCAGAGAACTCAGCTCTTCTAGTGAGTGCCACATGGTTCTCCATATTCACATACCCTCTCAAATTTGCTGTGTGCTGCAGCCCCTGCTTCTCCTGTTAGTTTCACCCCTTGTTTTCACAAATCTCTACCTTCTTCCATCCACACTGCCTTAGCCAGGATATTTTTGGAGATAGCTATCTTCACTGCATTCAATTCTTTTCAGTGTGCAGACCTCTACGTATTTACTGACAGCAAGCTGTGCCCTAGCAAGTGAAATGAAGACTGAGAGGAATATGTTTCATCACATTTTGAAACAGAGCACGAACACCCCTTCTTCTGGGTGGCCTCTAAACACACACTGAAATCTCCTAGTTCTTAAATAATAGGAGCAGCAAAAAGTGCTCCTGGCTTGGTCAGCAGTTGGCTGGGTTACTTTTTTAACCTTTTTCTCCTTTGGTTTTTTTCCCTACAAAATGCAGAGGCTGTACTGCACTCTTAGCTGTCATGGCTATTATAAAAATGAAGTTTAAAATGCTCTGTGCCTTTTAGATTAAAGGTGCTAATGAGATGAGAAGTGCAATCATCATCTCAAGCCTGGCCTGTTGCACTTAAGCTGTTCATCCTTTGCTTTGATTACACAAAGCTTTATCAATGAAGTTTCCCTCTGGCTGTAGCAGCAGTAAGAGAGCAGTGGCACATGCAGAGAAGCACACTGCACATCAAGTGACTGATTTTTAAAATGCATGTCTAATTTTCACAGGCCAAAGCCTTCCCATGAACTACTATTCAGCTGCCTGAATAATGCATACAAATGAGACAGGACTGCAAGCCTAACGATTTTAAAATCAGGTGTTATATGCAGAACATATAAAAATTTCCCATCTTAGATTGTATAGCTGTCAAAGCACAGCTTTAGTTACTCTCAATGTAACAATATGGATGTACCCAGCTCAAAATCTGGAACTGGAAATTTTTCTCTAATCACCAAATGATCAATGAGAACAGGCTGCTACTCTTGACTTGATTGTTCTCTCTCTGCTTGTCACATTCTTGCCATGACTGAATTCCAGGACACGTTCTCTGGCATGCAGCCCCTTCTTGTCTGCATTCAATTCCAACCCACTCATAGCCAGATTATTTTAGATGATTATCATAGAATGGTTTGGGTTGGAAAGAACCTTAAAGGTCATCTAATTCCAATCCCCTTGCCAGGAGCAGAGACACTTTAAACAATTTATCCCAAAACTCCAGTGCTCCCCAACAATCACTTATTGGGGCTGTAATATTCAATTTCTTATTCTGTTAATAATAATTCCTAGTCATGAAGGGATGTAGCCTATGCTGTCTCATGAAAAGACTGGGCTCTCTACCTTTGTTTTCCCATATCACTCATTCCTTCTTTTAACTCTGGAAAACTGTGGTATTCTACAAAATTATTCTTACCATGGGTACATGGGAGAAACATTTCCTATTACTAGGTCTGACCTGACATTTTGGGACACTTGCAGTCATTTATTTTTATGTACTTCAACTTATTCACATAAAATAAAAATAAAAGAATGTAATATGTTTAAATATTTATGCATGTCAGAATCTATTACTGTTCTTGTAATTTCTATCTGTAAATCTCTAAAAAGACAATATGTTAAATCAATTTTTTTTTTAAACTAATCTTTATTTTCCTTACTGCTTTTTTCTAACATAAAATTTAAGGACAGTTACTGATCCAACATCGGTGTGGCATCTTTTTTTCTCTACAGACATAAAGGACCACCAATTGGGACAGTATCCTAAAACAAGATATATAACTAGCCTAAATGGAACTGACACATAATTATGATGATTGTATGACCTTCTGTGAATTGCCCTGAAAACCCTCTCCATGATGCTTTTACAAACTGATCTCATGCTTGTCAGTCACAGCCAAAATGTGAGTCTTTAATCAGTGCAGTCCTGCAGTCAGTGAGAGAAATGAACTCATACTCTGTGACAGATTATCAGTAGATTTTCAAATAGAAGACTAATGAAAAAATATAAAAATAGAATAAGCAGTTGTCAAAATTGCAAAGGAATAAGGAGATGATCTTAAGTGGCCAACTCCAAAACCTTAGTATAGAAGGCCAAAATATCAAGATCACATGGCTTAACATTAAACAGTGATGGCTTTCCAATCTTCATATGGTCATTAATCTACAGACATTAATCTGCATCATCCACAGAAAAGCCATGCACTCCCATAACAAAGGTAAAGAGTTACATTCATGTGCAGGAAGAACTTCCATGCTTACAATTCCAGAGCTACTCTCTAAGTGCAGGTAACATACTTTTCACAGTCAATACATAATTGCTTAAGATTATCAATGCTAACTAAAAATCAGCACCTCCAGATTTACTTGAGTTAAACAGTGGCTGTTTATTGCAACATTCAGAACACGTATCTGGTGGGGCTTGAGTTTTATTTGGCTTTTTAAAATGTAAAACATACAAAGCTTCTCCCTAACCGTTCTACCATGCAAAGCCTGCATTTCCCACAGGCAGAGTATGCCTTAGCATTTCATTAGATGGACAACACTGAGCTTATTTAAAAATAGGCAAGTAGTGTCATAGCTCATTTGCTCTGATGCAATTGTGAGTAGAGCCTGTATGCCCAACCACAGGGAACATTTGGCATAAAAACACACAGCAGGAACAAAGTTTTTTATAAAACTAAGCACAATGGTTTGGCAAGTGGGGTTTTCATGCTGTAGGCAAATGGTAACCTACACCCCTTTTGTTTCTTGCATTGAAGCCTTGGCAGAAATTCAGCAGATGGGGCACTTACAGAGTTTTAGGAGTTTTCATGGAGACAGTCATGTAATACATGCTTGCTTTTAACTTGCAAAAACATCCTACATAAGATGATATCAACTTAAACCAGCCCCAGCAATGCTGAGAATTGTGCTGAGTTATTTCAAATGCCTCAACAAGTCCGTAGGGAAGCAATGCCCACACAGACACAGAAAACAGCAGAGTAACAACTGAAGTAACAGCAGAGGAAACATTTGAATTTGACAGGGTTTTGAGTCACATCTGCAATAATATGTATAGCATTTTCCCCTCCTGTTTTTCATACCACTCTTTGTGGTTTTCATCATGTTATGTTGTGCAGAACATACACCATCATGCACCAGAATCATACATCTGAAGGGTCCTTGCCCCCTAAAAGTTTCATGTGTACAATAACAGACTGCACACAAGTGAAATTCCCCAGTCTGAAACATTGCAGCAAAGCAGGTTTGATGAGAAACTTTCCTTGACTGTAGAGGATTTTTGTAAATAGTTAGTTAGCTGAGAAAATATAGTTAGTTAAACGAGAAAGAAATAAGTATAAAAATTAATAGTCAGTGTCTGAATAGACAAGGTTATTGTACCCTTAGTACAACAGCCGGTTGGGGGAGAGGATTTTTTAATTAGAAGTGTGAAGAAAAATTAAACAAACTAACTACAAGAATGTAGAAGTAGGTGTATTAACTGATAAGTAACTAACCAATGATAAGTTATACTTTTATAATATGTATAAACTAGTTAAAGACTGTATTTAACTAACTGCTTGAGTTACAATAAACAAGCTCTGCTGACGACCATGTAGTGTAACATCTCCCTTCTCCGACACTTGACTGCCATCAGAGAAGGTTCCCTTGAAGTATCTCAACTTCTTTGAACCTTTAATAGAGCCACAACAGACTTCTGTCAGAGCTCCACCAACTTTGTCCTGGAACTGGATTATCTGGGAAGATGCAGAGTCCACATTCTACAGGCAGAAACAGACAGAAGACCTTGGCCACTAATCACCACCAAGATAACTAGAGCTACTGAGCTAGAAATAATAATAATAATGCCATGAATCAAACAGTGTGTTTTCCAGGGTTACAAATCTTCTTTTCTGGACCATGAGCAGAATCACTTCCTAAAACACCTCAGGAAATCTCTCTTTAGAGCAGTATCTAGGATTTTTTTTTTTTTTGTTAGCTTGTAAGGTAATTAAGTGTGTGGAAAATCCTGATTTAAATCATATCCAATTACACCTGTGTCTTTTCTATATATTAGACACTTGCTGTTATATATATGTGACACTTGCACATGATAGCAATGCTGGTCTGCAATTTCTGCTGTTCTAGAAACATCAAAAAGCATTTTGTTACCTAGAAACACACTAACCAACCTGTAATTTGCTGCATTACTTATCTGAATGCTTGTCTTTTTTTTTTTTTTTTTTATGTTTCATGTTCATTGGGACAATCACATCTCTAAACAGTCTCTGAAAATACACACATAAAATGGATGATTATATATGTAAGTATATATAAAATAAGCATATATAGGATCCACGTAAACTAGTAATACCTTTTTCACTGTGCCATAGTGCAGAAATATTTCACAATAAGCTATCATCAAACTCCTTAGTGCAGCTGGCTTTCAGCCTCATGAAATACCTTTGCATTGACTCAGATATTTGTTTTTTAAACTGATCAATGTATGGGTTAGCTCCTTGATTCTGAAATGAGCATAAAGTGTTTGTTCAGAGGGGAAAAAACAGTCAGTGGGGAATGTTCAGAGAGGGAGTATTACAAGAGCTTAGTAAACAGATATAAAAGTACAGCTTCAGGTAAGACTTTAGACAACCACAGCAATAATAAGGCTCTAAAAGGAAGCAAAATAAGATTTAGAGATACTGTGAATATAGATTTTAGAGAAAAGAAAATACAGACAAAAATGGAAGGAAGCCTTATGAAATGCAGAAATGCTGGAACCCCAGAGGTCACACATTATAAGAGAGCCATGGGAACTGTGTGAATGGCAGGAGGAAATGAGAGTGAGCAGTGATGACAGCTGTGAGTCAGTAATGCCTCTAGCCACAAGGGTAATGCAGGCACACGCAGGGAAGGCATTTTTAATCAATAGCTCCGAGATCTTGGAAACAGCTATCTGATCCTAGGCCAGCAGAAGGGAAACATTAACAAGGTTCTCAAAATAAGCAGAAGGTGTGTTATTCAGTCAAAACCCTAAAATACACACTTTCTGAAACACAGGTTCTATTTACTCCCCTGTAACACCCAAGAATTTTCTCGCCTTCAAAAAATTTATGGCTGAAACCTTGAAAGCTCATAAAAAGCATTGGGAAAATTTGTATTGATTAATAGTCAGCAAGAACTGAAGAGTATATGGTTTTGTTCCACTCTTCACACATGTATGTGTAAAGATATATCCCTAGCAAGTGTCTGATTTCTGCAACTACAAATATCTCCAGTTGTTCTCTGAAAGTCAGTAAATTCATGTTGGGACATTAAAACTACCAAGACTGCAGTCTTCATAATTCTCTTAACAAAATATTGCTGGTGGGTTATTTCTCAACCCTGTCTTGTTAAGCAAGAATGGAGAGTACTTTATCAAATCCACACTTATGTATTCATTGTCTTCTCTTGTTCTTTCAAAGCCTGTTTTCTACCTAATCTGCATTTAGATATCACTGTACACATATGGCTTTTATAAGTCATAGAAATCTGAGACAGCACCAAGATCTTCCTCTGCCTAAATGATCCAGTAAATGGGGGCAAAAAAACCCCACACCCAAAAGATTTACCAAAAGACAAATAGATAAAGCAAAATTTTGAAGTGATAGCATCTTTTAATAACTGTGTTTTGCTTCAATTTTTTCATTATTGGTAGAGAGAAGTTACAAAATAAAACACAATTACCTCATGAGTGAAGAAAAAAATCCAACATCTCTAAATCAGTACAAATCTCTTTTCTTAGAATCTTTCAGGTCAGAGGGGACCTTAGTATGGGATCTAACTCCAACATTCTTCTTGAAATAGGAGAATCATTGAATTCTGACTAGGTTGTTTAGATCTGTGTGTAAACAGGTCAGAAAAATTCCCAAGACAGAGATTCCACAACGTTTCAGGGCAACATGTTCCCACCTCCCCCAGACTCCAACCTTCCCAATATCTACAGCTTGGCAAATCTCACAGAGAAAAGCCTTGCAATGACATCTGCCAGTTCTCTCAGCTCTTTCAAACACATCCCTTTTGGTTCTAGAGACACGTGTAGACAAGGTTTCTCAAGACATCCCCACTGAGTCCCTGAAAGGTAACTACATTTGTCAGGAAAAAGTAGTCCTGGGTGATACAGTGACCTGATGGAGCAAAGAATCATATTAAAAAATAATTTTCTTACTAAAATATAAAACCCCTTTTGAGCAGAGGGAGAAACCTTTTAGCCCCTTTGTAGCTAACAAAACAGCATCCCATCAACAGACTGTCAAAACAAAGGACATGAGCTATTTCAGCAAGGCAGGAACTTATACATCTATCTGTAAATTCAAGACTACATGCATTTGTAAAGCATCTTCAGGCTGATATTTCTAACACTAGGTGTTGATTTTGAAGATCAAGTTAAATACTATTATTTGGAGATAGTGCTTAAAGCCCACAATTGCAGATGAAACATCTATTTTAACTGTAGCTGAAACAACAGCAAAGGATAGCCCTAGGAATTGTACTAAGTTCAGTATTTAATAAAACATGAAATAACAGAAAGTAGATACTGAGAAGCACTGATAATGATGATGATGATCCACATAAGTTATGGCAGTTTTATATCAACATAATTGCAGACAAATGCAACTATCAAATGAGAGTCAATTGATTTCAGTATCCCTTCAAATGTTATCAGTCTAATAAAGCTGGATCCCTTCTCGGTATCTGAAGTGTTTAAAATATCCCATATATTCTGACATTTCTTTTGTGCAGCAGGATCTTCTCTTTTGTCTACTGAAAGAATAAAAGCAGTATCCATATCCATTTATGTGGATACATTCATTTCAGAGAGCAACCGGCCATGGAAAACTTCATTTATAATTTTTACCAAAACAAAGATAGGATTAAGCAAAGAAAGTTTAAGGTTTGCACCTCTGATTTGAGTATTACAAGATGTACTTACATACATATAAAAATTTTACAAATTCTCTAAATTACCTAATTATTTTGCCTGCCCTGGTCTGTCTTGTCATTGTAACCTCTCCAAAATACTGCAAAATGAAGGCTTTCACAAAAGCCATGCTAAAGGTACAGATGACAGCAGACTCCAGGATGGAGGGGTGAAGAAAACTCCCCAGAGCGCATCTTACACTGAATCACTTTTCTTTAGTAACACCACCCAGAAAGGAAACTCTAAGGGGTGTAAGCAGGAGATGGAATGCATAGGCCTAAATTTTGATGACAAGGCTTAGACTTGTCCTCATATAGTTTTAATACAAAGTTTCAGTTTAGGTAGAACCCAAGACAGAGGTTATTGATCTTGTTATTAGCATGTATCACTAAAGCCCACTACACAGGCTGAGGTGCCTCCAATTTTTAATGCAGTTAGTTTTACTATAAACTGTATCTGGCAGGAGGCAAGCAACGTCTCTTTGTGTCAGTCATGGCCAATTTTGTTTTGTTGATCTAAAAACGATTGAAACTATTTATTGTCATTTTGGGACAATAAATTGCATCCACATATTACGTGTACAAATTCACTTGTCTGAAGGCAGTGTGAAGTCAATGTCAAGGGCAAGAGATCCTGACTGAATTCCTACAGCAGCCAATACTTCATATCTGCTGCAACAGAAAAATAACCCCTCCAGAACCAGAAGTTACTATTTGTCTTACAGCTATAACTTAAAATAGTGTCTTTAAATTAAAGCTGACGCACAAGCAAAAAACCCGCAGAGAAACAAACCCCCAAAACAGGAACACTGGGAGTGACAGCACCAACAGCACCACCAAGACCTGATGGAATAAAGATGTCTGTAGATCTGCTGGCAAAGTGAAAAGTTCTATGAAAATATTACCAAACCACATACTTCAGAGAGGCAATATATCTTTGACTTTTGCATTTAACTGCTTCCTCAGAAAAAAAATCATCCAAAAAATGTAAATACCAGGCAGGACAAATGTTAGATTTTATTTTTTTCATGCTATAACTGCCTCCAAGGCCAGTAACTGACATGTGACCCACAGCACCAAATGCTGTAAAAGCACATAGCAAGATGTACCCACTTTATGAATTTGCTTACTAGTCCACATGGAAAACAGAGACATAAAAAGGGAAAGAAAAAAGAAAAGACTGTAACATAAGCGAAAGGGGGAAAGGTCTCCTATTGCCACATAAGTGCTGCAGGTCACTGCTCACTTAGTACGCTGCTGTGCTTCATATTGTCAATGGAGCTCTGACAGAGGATGCTGAAATGGAAAGAGAACACAAGACAAAGATTTGATGGACAAAAAAGCTTGACCACAAACAAAGACTTAAACCATCTCCTAAGCTGCCACTTGAGATCCTATTGTGATTTTCCCACTCTTCCCCTTCCAATGTGCTCTGAGGTGATTGCACAGCTTGCAGCACTTCCACAGGGAAGACTGCAACCTCCTGCCCAGCCTCTGACCACAATGACAACTCTGCACACTCAAGCAGGGGCAGGTTGCAAAGTCAGTGACCATCTCCAGTGGAAGACTGGAGGCGTTTGTGTAAAACAATAAAAGACTGTGTAAATAAGGCAAAACTGAGGGATACAAAAACCATACATGCCACCTATTTGGCTTTGAAAATCTTCCTCTTTTGGTACCCAAAAACAACATTTAAAGCAGCTGACTTTTTAATTTAACAGCTATTCACTTTTTTCTCTTTCCCCTCACATTTCTTTCCTTTCAACAAGTCCACTACCTCAGTATGTTTAAATGTCCTCAGAAGGGATTTTCAGTGGGAAAGGCCAAGCAATTGTGCGTGAAAGGGATAAGGCCTCGGTGTATCACAAGTACAAACACAGAAAATAGCACTCACAAGTGATGAAGCTAAACCAAATAAATTCCTGGGGTTTAATAAATTCACTTACATGCACATTAACTCATCTCTAACGTCACCTTGGCTTTTTCAGGAGATTCCTAGAGGCTGACCTACAAGACACAATATGGGAAAAATTAAGCTGTCTTGGACCTTTAAGAAATCAAACATTAGTAACTGAAGTAAAGAATGAATCTCTAGATAGCAAGCTCTACAGTAAAACTATAATACAACAATTCAGAATGTAAGAAGTCTTACAGATGGCATGAAGATAATTTTGACATGTAATCCAACATAGCATAAAACTAAATTAGATCTGTGGGACTTGGAAATTATAGTTCCATATGGCTGCCGTTACACTGAACCACATGAGATTACTACCAAGTTTGTCAAGCTACTTAAAATAAAAATTTATTTTCTAAACAAGTAGGTTATAATAATTCTTCAGAAAAGACCCTAGTAAAGAAGTTGAAATTGAATGTTTAAGACTTGCTGTGTTACTAAGAATATATGACTGACACTTTTATAAGTCAACATCATTAAAAGATTATGTAGAAACTGATAAAAACATGGGAATCATATAAAATGGGTGTTGTGCATCAGTATTGCATAAACAGGGACAAAGGAGCAAAAGATGCTAAAATTAGCATGCAAAGGCATTCACGTGCTCTGTGTACCAACAAACTGTGGGCACCTGGTCCCCCACAAATGCATTCTATGCCTAAGCATGTGATGATTTTTCCACAACACAAATTACTATTAGATCCATTTGGTAATAAAAGCATTAAACATTGCTTTTCCTTGAACAGTAAATAGGCCTTAAAAATCCCAAAAGCCACAAAAAGGGAGATGATTTCAGGATACCTGTGTTGCCCAAGCCTTATGGGAGAGAAGAAGAGACCCAAGCAAATACTTCTGACAGCACTGACATGTAGAATAGATTGCAGGCAACTGCTTTTCTCTAGAAGATGCAAGTAGATGACAGGGCTATAAAGTCTGCTGTGAGAACAGCAGATGGAAAACTGTTATATTTTTTAAAGTGCATTCTAGAGTATGTGTTAAATGGAAGCAGCAG
The DNA here is from genome assembly GCA_013397555.1 of Urocynchramus pylzowi. Classification (NCBI taxonomy): domain Eukaryota; kingdom Metazoa; phylum Chordata; class Aves; order Passeriformes; family Fringillidae; genus Urocynchramus; species Urocynchramus pylzowi. The sequence continues at coordinate 298,317 of VZRH01004405.1, forward strand.
GTCACCAACAAGATGTGCAAACAAAACCCAGCCAAGTGATTCGGTCTGACCTAGAAAGTGAAAATTCACAGTAAATTTGTCACATTTGAGTGCCATGTGCTGAATCAGCAGCAGAATTTCCTACTTCCTATCCTTCCTTTCTTTCCTCCTCTAAACAGACCACATTCTAGCTGGTTTTGCTATCTAAATGATCACATATTTTCACCAGCAAATCTTATTCATTTGACCAGCCATCTCTAGCAATTAATCAACCGTAACTTTGGTTTTTCTTCTTTCTAAATTTCCTTTTTTACAAGATTGAAGCATATTAAAAAATGCTTTATATGCCCAGTCTCACCCAAGTATTTTAAAAATGCAGCTACACAAACTCTGTAAAGGAGGTGCCACAAGTTAATTGTCTTGGCTTCCCATGTTGCCAAACATAAGTGGCATTACATAACACATTTTCTCCCAACAGTTATGCTGTCATCTTGCTTTTTTAACTACAGGCTGAAGTAACAGGAATAGGATGATGTGGTCTAAAATACACAGTGGCTATAAAATGCCACCTTGATGATTTACTACAGCATTTTCAGACATTTGGGTGTATTTACACAAAGAGTAACTAAAAATTCACCTGTATCAAGCCAACAGCTTGAAAAACACATGGAAGACATGAGTAAGCAATTGTAGAATGCAACTCCTCAGCACTGAGGAACACAATCCTCCAGTCAGACAACCTGAATACGCACTCAGAGGAGCAGTCATAATTATGTCAAAAAAACAAGGGAGAGTCCTATAAATTATTCACCAGCAGCTATTTCCCCAGTCAGCCCTCGTGTTTCACACCTCTTTCCTTTCACCAGAGGGAGCTGAAATGCAGCTCTGAGACCATCTGTACAGCCAAAGAGAGGTTTGAAGATGCTTTCAGGTCTAATATGCAGTAAAGGAGGAAAATACTCTCGCGACACTATTTTGGCTCTTCATATGGCTTGCCAATCTCCCCAGACTCCTGCAGCATCCATGGAAAAAGAGGATCATCTAGAGAGGCAGTGTGAATCAGACTTTTAATCACCACTCAGATCCTCTCTGTCTTCTGCACTGGCTGTAAAGCAAGTCTGTGAAAAGCTACCTGGCTAACTTAAAGCCAAACAGCTGGACAGCAGAAAAACTTTCCAAAATGTCCACCCACGACACATAAAGAGCAACCACCACTTCAAGTGACAGCATTCAATTATGGACAGAGAAAGATGGTGCATGAAGATCTGCTCAGATGCTCTGCAAAACACAGCAGGGATACTGAAGAACCAAACAACTGAAGACACACAAATGTGACCATGACTTTGCTTTAATATTACAAACCTAGACACATCCTGAACACCTTGTATTTGGTGTGCCAATATGCTGGGAAATTAAAAGCAGCATAACACTGCAATAATTAAGTAATGCTTTATAATTTATGTATAGCTATAGAAATGCAACTGTACTAACTGAAATCGTATGACTTCTGTTGTTATAATTAATTCATTCATCTACCAATCTACAGCATATTTCATGGTCTCTGTTAAATGCTCCTCCAGGATGAAAAGATCCCACTGTCATGGCAATTGACCTTTGAAAAAAAAGACCCAAGGAACCAAACCAAAACAAAACCAATCTGAAATATACCACACATACCACAAAATAAAATCTTGCTAAGATAGTGTTAAATTGCTTGGACATCTTTTATACATGAGGAAAAGAGGGGAAAAACAAGTGAGGAAGTTCAATTAACCAGAATATACTATTTTTGCTACTCAGAGCAGCAAAACACAAAATTCATAGACTGAATAAATACTTCAGAACTTTCTGATAAGAAATATAACTTATGGCAACATGAAGTACAAATGTAAGTTTGAAGCTGTATTTTAAATTCTCAAGTTCTTCTCTTAACCACACATGGCAAGAATGGAGGTGGTTGAGTAGTGATTGGTTCGTTTATTTTTCCTGTAAGATGTTCTTTACATTCAAAAGTCTTGCTGCAGGGCAAGGAACCAAACTGACATGGGATGACACCAATTGCCCATGTGACAGAGCAGACACACACCAAATTTCAGAGATCATTATGTGCTGGATGCTGATTACTTGCCTGCTGAGCCTGATGTCACTTGACTGTTGCATTATGTACTCTGATCAGGAAAAGTGTTGGCAATTTGTTGAATTACTTTTTATTGAGAAACTGTCAAGACTGCTGTTCAGAACTATAAATTCTGCTTGCTTCTCAACTATTATTTCTGTTCCCAACTCAAGAACAATGACTAACACATAAGGGTCATAAAATGCAATAGGCAAGAATCAGATTTATTTCCTTTTTGTAATTTTTTTTGAAAAGGCAAGCCCTGGATGCCAGAGACAATTCTCCCTGGATTAATTTTACTTTTTTTTTTCAAAGCAAATGTTCAATTAATGTCTCAGACTAGACAATATCTCCCCTGTTCCTCTCCAGGCTCCTTGTCACATAGACAGCAGCTTATTTTCTTTGGTACAAACTCAACTTTGAATGCTCAACTTATTATGCTTCAGTCACTCTGCCTCCTCTGTTAAATCCTGTGGGTACAGCAGGGTGAAGATCACTGGGTAAAGAGGTGTAGGACCATACTTGGATGACAGTTCTAATGTTCTCTCACTAACAGTCCTTTGGTGCAGTGCTAAGTGCCTTTCCTAAATAGAACAACATTTAAAGTACAATAAAAGTTGCCCTGAGACAGGCTCTAGAGGAGTCATTGAAATATTCCATTTAATAGCTCTTGCAATTGGATACAAACATATCCTTAATGTCTCAACCAGTAAGAGAAGTTTGCATGAACACAGGAATATCTAAAAAAAAAAAAAAAAGAAAAAGAAACTAGCTTATCAGCAAGAAAATCCAGCCCATACTTAACTAGCTTCTTGGAAATCTCTAATTCCATAATGAAAGTTGGAAAAATAGTCTGTTACATGGAGAGGAGCTTAAAGGAAAGATGATATTAATCTGTCCCATTAGTAGCTGAATGACTTCAAATGCTCATTATGACTTGATAGACAGAGTGTCAACAATATTATGTAGATTCTTTTTGTTTTCTTTTTGAAAACAAAAAGAATCTACATAATATTACATATAATATAGGTCCTGTTTGTTCCATTTATATGGAACCTTAACTGCTACTTAGCTATTTAAAGGAGTTCTAGTGGAGTTAAATTCCCTGTGTTTCACTGAGTCTTGTATCAGCAGTGGTGTGGCCAGCAGGACCAGGGCAGTGATTGCCCCCCTGTGCTGGGTGCTGGTGAGGCCACCCCTCAAACACTGGGTTCATTTTTGGCCCCTCTCTGCAAAAAGCATCAGGGAGGCTGAAGCATGTCCAGAGAAGATCAACAAAGCTGGGGAAGGAGCTAGAGCAAAGGTCTGATGTGCAGCTGGGAGAGCTGGGGGTGTTTAGTCTGGAGAAAAGGCTCAGGAGGACCTTATGGCTCTCTAAAACTCCCAGACAGGAGATTTTGGTGATGTGGCACCAGCTGTGTTACCTGGCCTCTTCTCCCAGGTAACAAGCAACAAGACAAGAGGAAATGGCCTCAAGTTGCATCAGAGGAGGTTTAGATTGGTTATTAGGGGAAAATTATATACCGAAAGGATTGTCAAGCATTGGTACAGGCTGCCCAGGGAAGTGGTGGAAACACCATCCCCAGAGGTATTTAGATGTGGCACTCAGGGCCATGGTTTAGTTGTGGCCTTGGCACTGCTGGGTTAAATGATTCTGTGATTCTGTATCCCCTCTACACCATCATGAGGCTGCAGTGATCCTTCAGACAATGACAGAATACTGAAACATCAGAGAGCAATAATAATAGAAATGACAAAGTAGTTACTCTGCCTAAAAGGAAGTAATCAGTTTTGAAGCTCTTTCAAATTTGTCTTTATAAATTTATAGAGAATGGATTTTATTATATAGAAGTGTTTCAAAAATTGCCTAATATGGAGAGAATGTATTACTCTTCAGTGAGATAAGTGTTAAATGATAAACTGCTCCAGTGTTGGCACAACATAAATATGCAGTATCCATCAATCCATAAATCTGAAAAGACCTAATGTAAAAGCTATGGATAAGAACTTTAGGAATAGTCAGTTTATGTCTCCAGTGATTAATATTGCCATGTATTACATGAACATAAACATGTCTGCCTCCATGGAAACACAATGCAATGCAAGTTGCAAATCTACTTGTAGAATACAAACTGAAAAATTTTCACTGAAATGAACAGGAATACTTACATGAAAGACTCAAAAGAATGTTGGAAAAAGTATTTTTCCTATAACTCTGTTCAAATGAATCTTTGGGAAGGGATGACCAAAACTAATGCTACCAACAGTATCAAGATTCTTTACCTCCTCTTCAGCTACCAAATCAGTTAATTTTCAATAGTTCATCATGAATATTAATACTCAGTTATGCAACACTGTTATCAACCTATTAGCCATAGAAAAAAAAATATTTAACTTGTTCTGAAAATTATTTGTATTCATTTTTTCTCCGCTCTTTCTTTCCTCCTCTCTGGTTCCCTTCATTGTTTGAAGAAGATCTTCCACTGTAACCAAGAAGCATATATAGAGGGGGAGAGAAATAAATAAACCTTCCCTAGTTTTTTTATCTTCTGATTCTGGATCACACTGTTTGTCCCTAGTAGCTACAGCCTTTCAGCAGGCTAAGCAGGCCAGTTCAAATCACAGCTCAGGAGGATGGGGTGACAGGTACTGAGAACAAGGACAGTGGATGTTGTACATCTCCAGCAAGGTCTGGAGGCCTTATCAAGGTCTGACAGACTCCTTATCCCCAATTAGTGACTTGCCAGCTGGGTGAGTGGACAGCAACGTGCATTGAAAATAGTATGGTCTGAGTGTCAGGCACAAAGTCCAGCTGGCAGTCAGTCACAAATGACAACAGATCCCCAGGGATCTGTGGAACATCTTCATTAACAACCTGGATGACTGTACAGAAGGCATTCTCAGCAAGTGTGTGGGTGAGCACAAACAAGGGTCAGTACTCTGGAGTGCAGGGCTGCCTTTGAGGACAACGTGGGGAACACGGAAGAATGTGATGACAAGAAAACAAAATCAAGTACAATGTTTTTCATAAGACCATGGAATGGTTTGGGCTGAAAGGGATCAGTTAAAAAGATCCAGTTTTGTTGTTGGTTGTAGTTCCAACCACCTGCGTGGGCAGGGACACCTTCCACTAACCCAGGTTGCTCAAAGATCATCCAACATGGCCTTGAACACTTCCAAGGATGGGGCACCCACAACTTCACTGGACAACGTGTTCCAGTGCCTCAGTGCCTCACGGTGAAGAATAGCCCGTGTGGAATGCAGTCAGTCCATGAACAATACAGCTGGGGACCAGCAGGAAGCAGCTCTGCAGAAGACACCTGGGAGTCCTGGTGGATGCAGAGGTGAACACGAGCAACAAACACACCCTTGCAGAAGAGAACATGCCTCCTGCAGCCCAGGCTGAGGGAGCTGGAAGGTCCAGGGAAGGCTTCCCCTCCATCTCTATTTGCTACTTGTGAGTCTGAATCTGGGGTTCTGTGTCCAGCTCTGGCTCTGCAGGACCGGAGTGCGCTCACTGGAGGGTCACAGTGAGGGGCAGGGACACAAGGACCTGGTAGGAGGATGCAAAGAAGACAGAGACTCTTCTTGAAGGTGCACAACAACAGAAGGACAAGAGTTGGGAGAGCGGAAATTCCTTTTTTTTATAGTTTTTAAAAAAATCAGATGGGTCAAATGCTAGGACAATCACACCAAGAGATTATGGCATCTCCATCCTTGAAGGTGTTCAAAAACAAGCTGAAAAATTTTTCTGAGCAGCCTGATCTAACTCCATCCCCTTTGAGCAAGGGGTTAGAAAGATGGGGAACTCTGGAGGTCTCTTCCAACTTAAAATGTTACACATCCAAACTCCTGGATAAAGATTCTTATCTTGTAATTGATTCTACACACTTTGGAACCCTTCACAGAATCCCAGCCTGTAAGTATCACTTCTGGCTGCTTTCCTCAAGTACCTTGTGATTTCAGATTGTGCATTTTATCCACTTTTGAGGGAGAACAGTGAATTGGAACACAGACATTAAACTCTCCCAAGGACTCCCAGGTCTCTAACTTCAAACCAGGGTAATTCCCAAATGAAACAAAGACCCTACAGCCTGAAATGAATCCTACAGACTACAAAATGAAATTGCACTTACCACGCCTCTCTAAAGGCTATGGCTTAGTTTTTCTTTCCAGATTCAAAACCTACCAAAATTAATGTGAAACGATAAAAGTCCAGTAGTCCTCTGTATAAGTAAGTCATAGCCTGAATCTAAGGGATGACCTGATGCCAGTGAATATATGAACCACAATGAAGGAATTTTATAGTAACAAAGAGAGTGTGAATATAGCAGAAAGTAAGGGATTGTTGCCAGAGAAACAGAGATAAGCAAGGATGGTGTTGCCATAGCAACTGGGTGACATCAGAGTTTTCCTATTCAGTGCACTGGGTGATAATGAAGTGGTGAAACAGCAGCTTCTCTCTCTGCTGACTCCTGGGAGGTGGGCAGAACCCCAAGTTTGATTGTTTCACACTTAAGACATGTCTAATTAGGAGGTTTACAGGGGTTTTGACATCACTGTGTTAGATCCTCTAATGTCTAGTTCCTGTGTGGGAGTCCAAGGAGAGTCACACTCACTCCAAAATAAAAGAATAGCCATTTCTCTGTCCCTCAGGAGCTAAAAGAGAATTCTAAAAGAGAATGAGGAGAGTCAAGGAAAAGATGGAAATATGGTCCATAGCACACACTGTGCCTCTCAGGCATCATCAGGCCACAGCTGATCAGCCAGCTGCACAATGAAATTTAGTACAGGATAAAATAAATTAGGTTATAATTCCTGCCAAATCAATGCTTATTTTTGAGCCTGTACATTTTCCAAGGGTAATGGTGTCTTCCTGGACCACCTTGCACCATAATGGAGAATGCTTTAAAGACAGTTATTTTAAACTTTTTCTTTAACCTTGGAAAAACCTCTATGTTGGAGGAATAAAATATTCTCAGTACTGCAGAAGGAGAGTAAATGGAAAAGTATTTGTGATAATATAAACAGACATTAAAAAAACCCTTCATATAACCCTATTCATAAAATGCAAAAAAACCCAAACAGTATTTTTATTTCAAATAATAAACACATCCCCAAGTAGGGACTTATATCAGGTTAGTCTGTTTCAAGGACTGAAAAAGCTGTGGTTTCATAGCTGTTGCAGAGAAATCCACAATATGACTTGACATTTACTCTGCAAGAGGGACTACTGAAACTGCAATAAAAGCCCAAACTTTCCATCCACCTAAGCCTGGGATATAACTCCTCTTTATTAAGTACACAACAACAAGCAAGGTCTGGACTTCATACATTGATAAGTTGAGAGCTTTGTTAAATGAAATTGTGCAGGCTGCTTAGGCACCAGCAGCAAAGTAGCTAAAGGATCAGACCCCTCACTGCAAGCTGCAAAACCTCTCAAGGAGCTGAATAAATACCCAAAGAACTCACAGTGAGTTTCTGGCTGCAAAGCTCCCAGTGAGACAGACAGATGGACAGATACACAGGACACACACCCACAAGCTGTCCGGCCTGGGCACAGCTACGTCACAGCAATGTCCACATCACAGACATCCAGGTAGGAGAGTCCTGGCATGAAGAGTTTATATTATGACAGGATGAAAAACAGGAGACAGTCTCATAGCAGTGAATGAAAGTTCTTGGTAAAGCAAGGAATAATATAAAGGTTTCTTAATAATTCTATTATTTAGATTGTGTTAGCACTTGGCATTATCTAAACTTCTGAAATGTTTAATATGCTCCATTTCTATAAAGTTGTATAAATGCAGCTCAATCTGCATAATTTCTTGGTATTTGCAACAGCACAGAGGGAAAAGGCAATAATACAGAAGTAAAAGTATCTGACAAGTTTTGGCTTCTGATCTTTGATCTCTGAGTTCTGCCTGGTAAGGAAGTAATTATCTGCAGCCAGGACTGAATTTCATTCTTGATCCAAAGGTGACAGCCCTGGTGGATGTGACATGAATATCTAATGAGAAGTCCATGTGTTAAAACACTGCCTTGTGGCAGAAATGCCACCTTGGGTCAAGACCCTCCTTGGATCTGACCACCCTGTGATGAGAATATTTTGCCGTATCAAGTGGGTAATCAAGGCAGACTTATCTCCTATATAAAACAACAAACAAGGAAAAAGGGCTTTGCAATATAAAAAGTTCAAAGCATCACAACCAAGGCAATTTCAGTTCAAACAAACTTATCTTAGAATATGGAAAGACAAAGAGCATAGCAGAGATAAATACTACCCAACAAATCTCAGTGTGCTAATACAGAGTTAGATGTATCCAGCTGCAGTAGGGGACTGAAATCCATTTCTTGAGTGGCATTTTTAGCATTCAGATACCAAAAATCCAGGAGACAGACTTTCAATAATCCATGTCTGTCTTTATAGGATACTGCAAGCACTTAATAATCATGTCATAGGTATTTAGCAGTCATTTAAAGAATTCTTTTCCTCCTTTTAAAGTGTTCTTTGCTGGTACTAAGGAGTCATTTCACTGCCAAAGAGCTGGATCCTGCCAGCCCACACTAACAAGGAACAATGCAATGCTGAGGTTTAAAGGCCATGCTGAATCATACAGCAATGAATTCTGCAAAGTGTGGTCTTCCAGGCAGTGGCAATTTTGGATAGAAAAAAGATTACAAAACAAACAATATAAATCAACATTGCAAAGCTTAATCAGTTTACTTTTTAGAAAACAAAACTAACTTTTTAAATGCCATTTTACAACAGGAAACCTTTTCTGGTAAATCTCAGAAGTGCCCTGAATAGAAGCCTGGAGGTACACAAGGGCTGGGTTTAAATTTTCTAGATCACTGACATCCTTACAAGAAATGCAGCCAACTCTAGATAGCAATTCCTTTCTCCCACTTTACCTTGTTTATAAATTCACATCTGATAAGCAACATATCTAAAAACATTTCCTTTCATGATACACAACTAAAATGGAAATTGTTTTGTCTTGGGAAATTAAGTGAGGACTCAGATACAACAGTTTTCATTCTTCTTCCTCCCCCTGCCTCCAGAGACAGTGGAAATCTCATTGGAATTCTGTCACCACCATTACACAGAATATCCCAACTAGTAAAATAAAGTCACTGATTTAAGGATCTAAAAGGTACATAGAATGCCCAGTTATTTCAATGAGGAGCTCTGCTGAAGAGGATTTTCATGTATCCCTCATGACTTTTGGATCAAGTGATTTATCAGTTTGTGAAAGAGGAGGATGAGCATGAGGAAGGGTTTTCCCCAGGAGGGGCAGAAGAAAAATGGTACAGTCAGAGGAAGATCAAATAAACTGCCTTGTGTAGACAGACATCTCTCCTGAAGATGATGTTTGCACACAGTTCTGAACATATCCACTACTACACTAGCTGCTCTGTAAAGTAATTGTTAAGATCAAAAACCAGTGGAACTTATGTGGAGTCTTTCAGTTACATCAACAGGCCCCATAGCTTCTTTATTTTGTCAAACAGGTGACACATTGAGCAATTTAGAAAAGATGAAGCCTGGCATTCCCCACCTGCAAACCATCTGTATCTAATTATCACAACACTAATTAGAATCATTATCAAGAGAGACTGAAGCAACAAAACCTGACTCTTACAGTACACTTTGCTCTTTTGGAAAGACAAGGGGAGTTGCAATGCAGCTTAAAGGAATTTGTTTCAGTTACCTCTTACATCTGACTTCAGCTGCATAAGTGGCATTTGTCTTGTGGCATGGCATCTTGAATTTTTCACTGAAATAATACTATACAGGCTGGGAGAAAAAAAAGTTTAAAAAATTAAGTACCTAGTGAAAAACATCATAATTTCTGATAGTCATAGGCACCAAAATGAAAACGTTCATTTTCTACATGAAAAATGTAGAACAAGATATGTCTCTGGGAGTTGTTCAGTGAGACATATTCTATGCATGATAAGGTTCATTCTGTGCACTTTATAATAGTGCCTTTTTGACTGAGGAAACACTGTACAATCTAACATGTTAAATTTATAAAGTATAGGTTAATCATTTCTTAAAATTGTTCAGGTATGTACAAACACATTCAAACAGCTCCCATAAGGAAACATAAATACTTTATCAACAGACTCGTTAATAGTGTTCTGGGATACTTGGTCATGTTTCTTTCTGCATAGGTATGGAAAAGTATTCCACTGGCTATCTGAAAAAACCATTGTATAACATTTCTCTTGCACTCAACACACATATATGCAGTATTTCCTTTCTAATAAAAGGAAGCCTTGTTTTCTGATGGTAAGCTATGATCATTTTTATTAGGTTCTCTGGAACTAGTAAGTACTTAGGAGTTCATCTTTATTCAAATTTTAGGAGTTCATCTTTATTCAAATTCAAAGTAAGATGCCCAGTACTTCTCAGAACAAAAAATCTGATGCAGCTGGAATGAATCAAAATATTTCTAAAAATCTGATTCATGCCAACTTATACAGAGAGCAATGCTGAAAGCACAATTTAATAAACATCAGATCAATAGACAATACATGGCAACATTAAGCAATTATTCACTAGTAGAGCAGATTAGAAAAATGTAATTGGCCTTTTAAATGTCTACTTTCAAATTTCTTCTTTACTTCTGTATATTTTTTTTAAAAAGGAGATGATATACACTTCCGCTGTACTTTTCTTTTCCAAAGGAAATAATGTCTTTAGGATATTTGACTCCTTTTTTTTTTTTGTAAGCTTTTATTATTTGGCATCACAAATTTCTCATTTGGAATAACAAAGTTCTGTCTTGCAGATAAAGCAGTGGACAGGGACTTTTTAAGATACCAATTACCACTTCAAAGCTTTGTCTTCACTTGTGTATGCACAGCCAGCAGTGCCTGTGTCCCAGTCCCAGGCCTATGAGACTTCAAAAATGATGTTGGAGAGCAGTTCAGTGGAGGTGCCTTCCTAAGCACATTTCCCAGAGCAGCATCCTGAGCAGACAGCCCAGCTCCCAGCTGCTCCCTCTAGGAGCCCGGGACAAGCAATGTTCAGCTGAAAACTGAGAACACAGCTATGTCCAAGCCACTGTAAATCAAATAAAACCAAAAGAAATTAAGTTCCAGTGCCAAATCCTCCTCACTGATGCTCCCCTTTTTCTTGAACTCCTAAGAACCCCTATAGTCCCACAGGCAGGCTCTTGTTCAAAATCCTGCAGTAAGAATTCTGCAAGCTGAGTAATACCATATGAAACAGTGAGAAGCAGGACCATAACTAGCCCTGCTCTTTTATGGAATATTTTCCCCTGTTATGTGATTCTTTCTGACTTGGACAGTAAATAACCACAGCAGCCTGTGGCTATAATCATTATTGTTACCTTTGAAGCACCATTTCCTTGCTTTTTAAGTTACCTCTATAGTTCTTATAAATATGGTTGCACCAAATATGACTTGTGAGAGTTATAACTGAATAGAGTCAGTTATAGAGTAAGTAAACTTACTCATTTTTCAGGTTATCAATATATTGATCAGTTCAAGCTGAATATGGAATCACAGAATAAGCAATTATGGTGTGTGATCATCACATGAACAGCCAGTTTTGTTTCCTAGATCAATCACAAAAATATAAATATCATAGTTCTCTTCTTCCCCTTTCCTTGTTCCTTCCCCTCTTCTTTCTAGACATGAGCTGTGATGACACAAGGACCATTTCTGAGTACTCAGGGAAAGCAACCAAACTGCTTCCCCAGTAGTTAGGTAATCCTCATCCTCTATCCAAAACTGCTCCATCTCGAAAAAAAAAGCCTCTTGTCTAATATAAACCATTCCAATCTAAAGTGTTCTTCTACAAGAAAACAAAACTACTTCTCAGATGCTACAAAAAACCTCATCTCTGTATGAAAGTTCTCCTTTCCACTTAGAGGGAGAGGAAAAAATAAATCATCATTTGATTCTTCTCTTTCCCACAGGGGAAGCAAAGCATACTCAGTGAAGGTCATTTTTCACTTTCTCCTTTGATTCACCACACAATTAATCAAAATGGGAGGTCTGATTTTAGTTCTTGGTTCCTTATGGCCGTATTAGTAAAAAATTTAATAGACTTACTATATTAATTTTTTTACAGTTCTTGAATTCCACTTGCAGGGCCATGTAATGTACTCAATAAAGCACCAGCCAAGCCTCTGACCCCAGTACAAATTCACTCAAGTGAACAAAAAAACTGGAGAAAGACAACAAGCAAATTTTCATTTAATTCTGGAAAAATAATAATTTTTTTTAAAAAAATCTGTTTTTCTATTATAAATACATTCTTACTACAGCTCCATTTCTTTGGCAATTTAAATTCTTCAGTCTTCTATACCTTTCAAAGGAAAACTTTTGTCAAGTGGTCTTTTACGGCTTTTTTTCTTTCCAAAAGAGGTTTTTTTTTTTTTTTTTAAAACTAGATTACAATAAATAAATCCTAACTAATCAAACTTGCAGCACAAAAATTGATGAGTCTTTCACTAAGGTGGGAAGCTGCAGATGTTGCAAGACTCTGGCAGTTAAATGTTTCCTTTGGAACCAGCAGGGCACAGCAGAGGGAGCCTGAGGGGGGAGGGAATCAGCTGTGTGCACTGGCAGGAGACAGTGGGAATGTGTGGATCTGAGCCCCAGATCTCTCAGAGCACCTTGCACTTCTTCAGGAAGAGTAACAAAGCAAAGGCAAAGTATTCTGCAAGCACTGACAGGCACCAGGCAGATCTTGGCCATTTGGAGTCACTGCACCCTTCAATAAGGCTCTTCCCTCCACTTGTAGTACTAAATCCACCTCCCTAAACCAGAGTTTTATCACTTTTTAAACTTGATTCCTTTACAAACACTAAATCTGTTACTACTGTGCATCTTGCTGCTCTCATGATCTTCTATTTTCTTCCTCATACAGTTTTTGATATGTCCCTACTAAACCATTTTGCTGCACATCTGCCCTGTGCTATTCAGTGATGTTTAACAGTGAGCCCATGTGAGAACCCTGTCCATCCATACATCCAGCCCCACACAGCCCATAACCCATGTGAGAACCCNCATACAGTTTTTGATATGTCCCTACTAAACCATTTTGCTGCACATCTGCCCTGTGCTATTCAGTGATGTTTAACAGTGAGCCCATGTGAGAACCCTGTCCATCCATACATCCAGCCCCACACAGCCCATAACCCATGTGAGAACCCTGTCCATCCATACATCCAGGTGCCACACAGCCCATAACCCATGTGAGAACCCTGTCCATCCATACATCCAGCCCCACACAGCCCATAACCCATGTGAGAACCCCGTCCAGCCCCAAGTGCCTCACAGCCTCTGCCAAGCCTGGAGAAAATGGAAGCTTTCTTAGGCTGCTTTAGGTAACCTGAGGAAAAGCAGTTCAGAAGCCTTATTAGCACTTGCCAAGTCCTACAGCAATTGCTGGTATGTCCTAGTATATTATTAGGCCCCACTTCACAGACACATTTATAGAAATATGGTGTTTTCTCCAGCAGGTGCCACAGAATCTCAGATTCAGGAGCAGAAACACTTAATGTAATTTGAGCAACCTCACTCCAGTGTGCGTAAATAATTATCAAAGTAACCTGGTAGAAAGAGCACAATTCTGAACCCTGTGAAAACATCCCTGAATAAATTATTATCTGCTTTGGTCTCAATAAAATAGAGATAATGGTATTTCCTTGCACGCAGGGCTACTGTTCACCAGAATGAGGCCCTCAGGGAACAAGTACAGGCCATAGGAGTGCCACCTCTAGAACACAAATGTTTCACAAGTTCCCTTGAAAAGTCCCATCGTTGAAGGCTGTAAAGCATTGTTACTGACAAGAAGTTAAATACTTTGCATATAGTCTAATGCATATGGTTATTAGCAGTTTTCAGTGTCTTCAAATCACTCACAGGAATAGAAACACATTCATTCTAAAGATGAATTAACACAAATAAAAAGGACAAAGAACTAAAATTACAATAAGACTTATTTTTCACAAGCACAGCAACAAAGAGGAGGACTCCATTGAATACAATGTCTTTGTTCCTTTGTGTCTTTTTTGTGAGCCTCTTAAATGGTAAGGCTAAATATATGGTGTTTAGGATTCTTTATTGAAAGTTGGATGTAGTTAAGCCCAAAACTCATTCAGAATCACTTTTAGACAGTAAAATATGGTTCTTAGTCAATATTTTGTGTAGTATGCCTTTTGACTACCAGATTGCATTACTCTCATTCACAATAAATTTAAAATAAAAAGAAAAAAACATTGGACCTAGATTTATCAAGTACAGCAAGAATTTAAGGCCACTAACTACAAAATCATTCTGTGAAAAGTAGCAAGTTTTATTGACTAAAGGCCTTTTTATTTTTTAAACACCAAAAACTGTACATGTAATTGAAAAACCTCTTCTTATAACAACACCCAATATAATAGCACTGAGATAAAAAAGAAGTTATTTGTGAAGCTGGCCTTTATGGTAATTTTTTCAAAACTCCAGTATTGTTCAGAGATCTTTCCCAATGCTGACAACTTAACAGTCTCCAATATGTAGGGAAAAGCCCCTCAGAGAAACTCTGAGCTCTTGGGTGCTTAACACTTCACAGATGGGGCCATAGCTGAAATAAAACTGCATTTTACTGCAGAGCATCAGAAGCAAACATCTGTTTCTGGATTTCATCTTAAATCTTGTTATATTAAAGAAAAAAAAAATAAGGGGGGAAAGACCACTACAGTAGTTATGGAACACAGTCATATCCATAAAATGTTAAGATACATTCAGATTCACAGAACTACCAGGAGTAATTTTTTTTTTTATAACTGGTATGACACTGATGCAAAAAAATTTCTAAATCTGCTAGAACAGAGTATAGAGCACTTATATAATGGCTAAGAGGTAGTGTAAAAGGTTTTGCATTAAATGAATTATCTACATGGCTAAACACCAGCCAAATTTTACAATATTTCCCAGTTCCTCCAGGCATATTTTCAAAAGTCCCAAATTCTGCAACTACATCTGTATACAGTCCTGGGGTACAATTCCATAGTGACATATCTTTCTTTTAATGACAGGGCTTTGATTGAGACCTCTTATGGCAAGGATCATTTCCTTCAAGTCTAGATGATATTCAAATCAAATAATGTTTTGAAGGGGGAGCAAAGAAAACAGAAGAAGTAAATTCATTTTTGTAGGAACAGATGGAGAAAATGCAGAACGTTGTTATATTTCATGAAACTGCTGTCTGTGTAAGAAATGAAGCACAATTTATTATGTATTCATTTTGCCCATCTGGTAAGTGTATCATTAAGACAATGAATTCAGTTCATTTCCTTCACTCCCCAGCTAAGCAGTGCAATTAGAGTTTTAGAACAGAGCTACTGATAAAAGGAACTTTTTCCTATTATTGTCTTTATTCCAAGTATTCTATCATTAAATAGCTTGAAAGGCTTTCTTCCCCTCTCTTATTTTCTCTTCTAGTCTTATCAACTTCTCTTCCATGTTTTCAGACATTCTGAGTTGTAGGGTTCAATACCCTTTGGGGCTTTTTTTTTTCCAACTTCATTTCTAGCCACATTAGAATATCTAATATCACTCTTAATACCAAAAAAAAGCCTGTTTTGAGTTGCTGAAGTTTTTTCCTTCTTTTTAAGAAACAGTGTAATTTTCTGTAAAACATAACACTTCAGAGATGATAATGGCAATGGTGAAATATGATAACTCAGTAAGACAGGGCTCTTTATTGCTATTACTCTAGCACTGTCATGGAGGTGAGAGGATGTGGATAATAAACAATAATAAATTATAAATGTCTCCTCCTCAACGTGGAATCTCAAAGGCTCAGGCATCACAATATGGCAAGAACCAGGATCTTACCTGCTCCACCACTGGCAGTATAAGCAGCTGGACCAGAGGATGGAATGGGAACCATCACATCATCTGAGTGGCTTTACAGAGCACCACAAAAATTACACAGAGCTTGTGCCACTGGCAGGGATGAACATCAAGCCAAAACAGAGGCAAGCTGGGCCCACCTACAATTTTCTTCTGCCCTTTTTATTTTTTTAACAGTATTACAACATATAAAATAGCAGGAATATTTAGTTATATGTGGGTAAGGTATAAAAAACTCCAAGACCAGACTTCAAAGCTACTAAGGTAAGATCTTTAGTACCATGATTTCTGCTATTCAAAGTCTTGGGCCTTGCTCACTTTGTAATGTCTCATCTTGATCAGTATGAGGATCACTTAGCACAGATCCAAGAGGGCTGTAATTAGCAGCTTCAACACATCCCTATTTTTGGTGGTGTAGAGCAAGCAGCTTTTGTCAGCACAGTTATGTTGGACACAAATTATCCCTCAGATGCCACAGTCGTGTTTGCAGAAGCGTGGTTTGGACACCAAGCCAGACCATCCAGCTTCTCAGCAATCCTGTTTTGGCAGGCACCCTGATAGTTAAAGCTTTATCTTTGACAATTCTGACTTTGGCTTTACTGCCAGGCATTAAATATGTTATTTCATTAACTCCCTGTGCAAGTTCTCCAACAATAAAGGCTTTATATGTAAAAGTACTTGCAACAAAGTGATCAGGTGGTCTACTTCCACAAAAACCCCAAACAAACAACAAAACAAATAAATTTTAAATATCCAACCACCAAAAAAAAAAAATTCAAAACAAAAACAAGTTGAAAAAAACAATACAAACCTTACATACTAACATACAAAAAGCACATCGTTCTCTCAGGAAAATGTGCTCCATATGGCTAAAACATTAAGGATGCCAATCTTTGTACATCAAGAAAATTGTTCAACAGAATTCAAATATATTGCTACAGACAAATGATTCACATTAAATCATTTTCAGCAGAAGTTCTAACTAATATATGCTAGCCACAAAGTTTTCTAATTGTAATCAATGTGCACTGCATCAATTCAGCTCAGATGTATTCTTTGTTCAGCTTTCTAGCTGTTCTGACAAAATCCCTTCAAAAAAGAACTTGAATAAGACAATTAAAAATTGTGCTAAATGTCCTTTTCCTCAGTACTTACATCTCTAATCAATAGTTATCTTTACAGATGTAAGAGCAGCAGTGATCTCTTTAAACAAAAACAATATTCACAAAAGCAAGAAAATTCCTAATTAAGGTTGATATCTCTGATTCATTCTATCCACCCTACGTGCCACTGCTTTCAGAGCCTGCCAAGGCTGAAGACTGAAGCTGCATCACAGGATTCAATAGGAACTGAGAACAAGCTGATGTGGAGTTCTCATGCTTTGAAATGGACTTGAAATTATATCAATCAGTAGTGGCTCCTGGGACACTTAAGATTTGCTTCTCAGTGAATTGGTTTTCTTTTCACAGTATCCAAAATGGCCTTCTGCACTAACAACAGATTTAAATTCTGATTTCATGCAGATGTTTGCTATGACTCCATCACGACTGCTGCATCTCATGATGTACTCCTCCTTCTCACCAGGGACCCCACTCACTGCTGAGGACTGAATGGTGCCCTTAGAAATCAGCAAAGTAGACAGTGCTACTCTGAGTGACACAATTTTAAGAAATCTGATAACAATAACTGTGGTTTTTTTCCAGGAAGAGCTGACATTTTTCAGGCAGCTTGATTACACCTAGCTTTTTCCAAAAAATTCTTAAAGCCACTGAAGACTGAAGCAAGCAATAAGTTTTAGTCAAGATGAAGTATTCCACTGTATTTATCTATTTGTGATGTATTAATTAGGCACTTTTTTCAGAAGACAAATGAAAAACTCAGGGGGGAAAAAGTCAGGAGAGTCTCAGGTTTATGTAATACCCATTAAATGTTTAGACAGAAAAAGTATTTTGACATTAAAAAAAAGGACAAACTCCTCATGGTTTTCCTCATTTGTTTGCATTGTTCCACCATATTGATCAAAGGAAGTAAAGAAAAATAACTTGGATCAGGATTGAAGTTATTTGAGAGCATTCCTTGCATCAGAGTGAAGGAAATAAAGCAGGGAAAAGCCAGGTGAGGTTAGAAACTGCAGGCTCAAGCCTTGGTTTTACAGTTCTAAATGTCTGGTTTAGGTGTTGAAAGCCTGGAGCTAAGAAATGGTAGGAAAGGATATGCTTATGTAAAGAGAAAAATCAATATAAATATATCTTGCCTTTGTCAAAAGGCAGGGAAAATACAGTACTGAATAGTGAGGGCATCTTGTTTACATCAAAGTGCTGCATGGCTTTATGGATTAAACTGGTAAATATGAAACTGGCACAAGTTATGCTAAATCCAAAAAGCAAGACTGTTACTTCAAACAGGTAAAGTATCAAAGCATTCATTCACTTAATAGAATTTCTACACAAAAATTTCACAAGCCAGCATCTTTAAATTTTGCTGAACTGCAGTACAGAGTGTGAAAGAATGGAATCCCACAGTCCCATTACCTAAAGACAGCTCATCCATCAGACAGAAAATTGTTTATCAGTGGGGTAATAGTTTGAATTATTCCCAGATCCCATGGCAAAACAGGATGCCCAGATCTAATTTTTATTATGCAAAATAAATTCTCCTCTGGAAATCTTGCTATAAAAAAAGGTTTTCTGGAGCCAAAACTGTCACATCTTAACATAATTTGGGATTACAGTCTAAAACCTTTCTCTTTAGTGGAGGCCAAACAGGATTTCCCAAGAACATAAAACTACTTCTGATAAATTAATAAAGAGTAATTGTGGGTTTATTGACTCTTGAACTTTTGCACATGTTCATGCCCAGTGGCTGTCAGACATTCTCAGCACAAATTGACCAATATAATCCACTCATGGGGTGCAGTATGTTCATCCCATGACTGGAGAAGTGGTATTTGTGCATATAAAAGCTCATCATGAGGAAAAAAGGTTTTATTGAAGCAGGAGTATCAAGATGCTAATGAATCAGACAACTCATCCAGGATAAAAGGATATTTTTCCTTATTTCCTAAAAGACAAGTAACCAGAGTTAAAAGTGCCAGTGTTAAAACCTGGAGCTCCAAGTGATGAGTGTGGACACCCTGATCCTCAGTTCCCCAGGGATGGGCCAGCTGAGCGCAGGATGGAGGGGCCACACCAGCACACCCTTCTCCTCATTCTTGAAAAACAATGTGAATTTTGCTGCAGTGAGAGCTCATTAAAACAGGTCACTTATCCAAGGAGAAGCACTAAGTATCAGTAGCCTGGAACAGAACTGCCCTAGCATGGTTACAATTTTGTGAAAATATTTAGTGCATACACTTTTCTCAAACTGTTCTATTGCTTTATAAATTAAAACAGATTCATGAAAGGTTCTGCTAGAATACTGATGAGCACACAATGAATATTACTTTCTGGCTCATTTCTTGATATTAAAATATTCCCCACAAAGCAAAATACATTTTCAAATGACCCCTGAAAGAATAAGCTATTTTCCAGGTATCAGTAAACAAATGTGGTTGTGCCATTTCAAGCTGCAGATTTCTGAAGCAGATCTCCAGCATCTTTATCACTACAGACCTGGCTGCATTTTCCTTCTTATGGTTTCAGATTAAAAAAAAAAAATAAATAAATTGTAAGTTGGAAATCAATCAATCAATTGATCAATCTTTGGCACGACAAATAGCTTACTTGCATTGTTTCTGTGCTGGTGGAATCAACCCATTAAAATCAGAATTTTCTTTTAATATGTAAGGTAGCTTTACAACTTTGGTTTCCAGCAAATAACACCACAGCTGAGAATCACATTTCCCCTCTTTTCCCTTCCACTGACAAAAGCTTTCCCTTATTACTTTTATCCACTAATGTTTTTTGAGTCACTTTGCACATCTTCTCATTATGGGAGGGACCATACTTGTCAGCAAAACAATCTATTGTTCACTAGAGCCATTTTATTGTTGACAATGACAAAATACCTACTTTATGTCATGTTCTACTGCATGGCTAACAAGAACACAACATTTGAGCTGTACATCTCTATTCTTAAAGCCTCAAATTAGCACCATTTTTAATATAACAATAATCCTATTAGCATAATTTCTCTGCTGTTAAATGATAACACACTCAAGTTAATTTAAATGGTTGAAATTATAGACTTTCATAGATCATTAAGACTATTAAAAAGACCTTTTCTTGATCTAAAATTACATATCAGTCACCCTTGCTATGGTTTGAATACAGACCCAAATAATCTCAGGCAATTTTTTTTCTAATTTTTTCCAATTTGCTCAGTTCTACTCCTTTGCAGCTTTGTATTCTCCACATTATTATATCTGTTGCAACCACCAATGTTTATTCATGGCAGCTGATATTAAAGGACTGTATAAACATTTTTGGTTCAGTAAAATCTGTTGTAGGCATTCACAAAAAGCTTTAGCAATTGCAGTCTGATAATACAGTTTGAAGGTATCATAAACAATTTTGTAAAAAAGTTATGCTGATGAACATCACTGAAACTGATATTTAAGTTAAATAACTCAAATATTCTTAGTTACATGTTTATATCCTTTAAATGAAATGTGTTAAGTGCTTTTCTTTCCTGGAGTGTACAAAGTAGAAAGCACAAACATTAAGTTTTTTTGGGAATTACAGCATTTTAGAGCATCTGTCTTAAAGCATCAGTGCTCCTACATTTTGATCTACTTGTTTTTCTCTACATAAACTATACACAGCTATTTTATCTTTTCAAATTTGTAGTTTCCCCAACCCCTACGCTCCTGAGAAAGGTCCTGCGGGGCCTTACAGCCCTGCGGTGCTTTGTCCCTCCTCCTCCTCTCCCTCCTCCTCCTCCTTGCTCCATCACTGCTGGGAACCCCATTCCTCACCTGCTTGGCACCCACCTCCATGCTGTGGCTTCCCTCTCCTCAAGGTGCTTCCTCAGCTGAGTGGGGAAACCCGGGAATTCCTCCTCACCTTCAGTGCTTCCTCACCCTTTTCTAGACCAGGAATTTATAAGGAGAAGTCTGAAGTAAGGGCCAGGCCAGGGCAGGCCTGCTGTGCTCCCTCAGCACAGAGCCCAGGTAAGGACGTTCTCTCGAGCTTTTCCCAAAGCACCGCCTAAGAAGGGAGCAAGTCCTAAAGAAAAGAGTGAATATATGGCAGCTGACACGGAGGAACAGCCCCGGGAAGCAGGAGCTTCCCCCGCTCCTCCAGGGCACCATCCCTGCTCTCAGGCGTGCGGAGCGGAGGGCGGGCCCGCCTGGCCCCTCAGCTGAGAGCTCATCCCGGGCACCGAGGGATGGCCCGGCCCGGCCCGCAGGGATGGCTCTGCCCTCCCGCCCGTGCATGGCTCTGCCCTCCCGCCCATGCATAGCTCTGCCCTCCCGCCCATGCATGGCTCTGCCCTGCCCGCAGTGATGGCTCTGCCCTCCCGCCCAGGGCCCTTCCCAGAGAGCTGCTGGGAAGGATTCCCGGAGGCGATGCCCGCTGCCAGGTGTGCCCTCAGGCTCCCCGACACGGAGCACAGCNCCTGCCGCCCATGCATGGCTCTGCCCTCCCGCCCATGCATGGCTCTGCCCTCCTGCCCATGGATGGCTCTGCCCTCCCGCCCATGCATAGCTCTGCCCTCCCGCCCATGCATGGCTCTGCCCTGCCCGCAGTGATGGCTCTGCCCTCCCGCCCAGGGCCCTTCCCAGAGAGCTGCTGGGAGCCCCGGAGGCGATTCCCGCTGCCAGGTGTGCCCTCAGGCTCCCCGACACGGAGCACAGCGGCCTTCGCACCTTCCCGTGGCGGGCAGGCCCTGGAGGGTGCTGGGGGAGGCACAAAGCAGCTCCCATTAGCGACCCCTTCTTCTCCGGGTCCCATTTTACCATTTAATCTCATGGAAACCAGCCCTGCAGCGGCTCTGGGCGGCTCTGCCTCTCCGGGTGGCACCAGCTCTGTGTTTGACAGGTGACTTTGGGCAGGTGTGCAGCTCCCTCTCCTCCATCCCGCAGGGCTGCTGCTCTTGCTCGAACAGCTGGAGCTTTTCCAATGGAAAGAGCAGCACTGAGGAGATGTCTCAGGTACAGGTTTTACGCTTTTCTTACTGTGTAAAACATGGTGTTTTACTGTCCTGGCAAGCTGGTTGGTTTTTAGTTATATAAATATGTAAATCTCAGTAGATAGGTTGCATAAGGTGATGTATAGAATGCTCTCTGTATGTTGGTAGCAACATTTTACATGGAGTAAAATGAAAACTATTGCAGCTAGTAGAAGGGAATAAAGATATATGGGGTTGGTTGGTTGGTTGGTTGGGGTTTTTTTGGGCTGGGTTGGGGTTTTTTCTGTGCTTCAATAACTACTGCCCATTTAATTTTGGTTAGTGGTTCTAGCAACAGAAATCTCCTTAATTGTTAGATATCTTGGCTTTCCCCCAGTTTTATATGTTGTGCAAAATTTCTGCCCTGACAAAGTCATAAATGTAGACACTGTAAGAATAGAATGGACATTGCTACAGCCACTCTCTAATTTAGCAGAAATAAATGTGGGCTATGGAAATAAGCAGATATCTTGATTAATTGCTGAAAAGATACAAACCTTGAAAAAGAACATTCTTCAAAGTAAATAAATTTTCATTCTGTAGTATTAGTAATTTATTTCTTTGTCCAGCATACTTTCAGGCAAAAAAACCCCTGAGTGTCTCCTCTCTCTTCCATTAGCAAGTGCTTACTTTGTCCTTGCAATTTGATTTATTATTGCCAAGTTGCTATTCCTTAGCAAGAGAGACTCCTTATCTTCTGTACTTTTGGGTTTGGGGGTCTTTACGGTTTTGTTTGGTTTTGGGGGTTTTTTTCCACAATCTTGTATTTTAAAAAGGCATACGGTTTTTTCTTCTGACAGTTATTAGATTGCTACTTTTCCCAGACATTGAATTGAATGAGTTCAAAAGAGTGGGTTGTGAATCTGCTTTTTGCTTAGGTGAGCAGTGGTAGTAGTGGAGAATGCTACTGGCTCTCAATGCTGCAGAATCAAGGTAAGAATGTTCTGGATTTGCTAAACTTAAAATATCTAATTCATGTGACAAACCCTCATTAAATTTTCCTGTGGTGATTCATGTAATTTGGATAAAAAGTATAACTGCCATGCTTTAGATGACTGCAGAAGAATTCTTCACTAGGATTCAAGACCTACTACTCAAAGACTGTGATCCATGTCTCAAAATAATGAAGCAAACTCGTTCCAGACAGTTCCGTTTAAATAATTAATAATTCAAAGTTGTAGAAGTTGTTTAAGTCTATAAAGTTCACACAATTCTTACATCAAGAATATGTGAATAGTTAAAGAAAAAATAACTTATTTGAGTATTATTATAGTATTTAATATTTTAGTATTATTTGACAGTGCTCACCAAATAGCCTGGAAGAACTCATTTGAATGAAGCTCTGAAAAGGTGTTTTGAAGAGACTGAGTGAAATGCTTAGGCTTTCCTAACTGTCAGATTTCATATTTGGTAGTCAGATGTACAAATGAATAATACAGCTGTTGGAACTGAAATTTGTAAAGAAAAAAATGAGCATTCTCTAGAACACACGAATAAGGAATGAGGTGAGTGTGCCAATGCAAAGTACCTGTGCTCAATGAGCCCACCTGGGAGCTACCTGAATTGTGAGGGGTTTTACTTCCTTGTGAACAGTTTATTTTTAATCTTAAGCAATGTTAATGCAGTAACTGGCTTTAGGAATTAGTCATGGAAGTTAAATATGACCTGAAAAGAAAGTAGTAACATTTTGTCCAGAATGTGGACTTTGTCCTAAATAAATTACTGTTGTCCTTGCTGACACCTTGAAGAATTTTCCGTCATGGGGATATTATGATCCCCTACCCTTCTTTCACATCTTGTTAGTCAAGATGTTTATCTATATTAGAGTGGCTGACATTGTAGGTTGTGTAAGTAGAGAGCACAAATAATGAGTAACACCAATAGAAAATAAGAAAATGAAGCTCCCAACAAGGCAGTAATGACTGCAGAACCATTATGTAGAACACAGCAAGTTAATACAATTTTTTAAATTACTGTAATTTTCTTTCAAATCCATCCACAGCACTAATTCCATATTATTCTTTCTCAAAGACAAAATGCTTCACTCATTTCTCTTAATTCCATTGTTCTTATCTATATTTCTGTGATGAGCACGCTTTTACAGCCAACTTTGAGACACAAAGAATAAGTACAGGTGGAAAAGGAACTTTAACAGAATGAAAGAACTGAAGTTTAAGAGCAGATATGAAGTTGGATGTACAACTCAAAGCTCTGCTTCTGTTCATGTATAGAGCTGTGCTTGGCATTAAGGACCATTTGCTGTTTATCTCACTGCTAAGCCTGATAAATATCCCTAGAGTAGCCATTTTTCTGCCTAAATCCAACATACAAGATCAGTAAATGTTGAAAAGCACACTGAAGCTGTGCCAGCAGGAGTGGTTGGTGCACAAAACCCAAAAGCATTCTTATTCAAAGAATAAGGCATCTTATATTAAATTTGTGTGGAGGACAAAAAGATCAGACCTCCCCTATAGATGAATTTTTAA
This sequence comes from Urocynchramus pylzowi, assembly GCA_013397555.1. Classification (NCBI taxonomy): domain Eukaryota; kingdom Metazoa; phylum Chordata; class Aves; order Passeriformes; family Fringillidae; genus Urocynchramus; species Urocynchramus pylzowi. The sequence goes on from VZRH01004405.1 coordinate 322,899, forward strand.
GTTTGGTGATTCAGATTGCTCTAAGGAAGTCCTAGTTTCAGAATTAAAAAAAACAAACAAACAAAAAACAACCAACCAACCAAATGAAAACAAAAAAGTCGAATCCCAAGAGCCACAAAAGCACCAAATATTTAATTCCTAAGGGAATGTTTGGCTTATATAAGATTGCACCAAGTGCAGAAACGGGAAAGAAATAAAATAAACCTGCTACAGATATTTCTATAGGTGACATTTCTTCCATCCCTCTGACTGGTAGAGGTGGAGATACCATTCTAAAACACTGCACAGATATTTAAGAAATGGCTAGGAGTAATGTTTGCAGACAAAATTAAGAAAATAAGATGGGAGGAAGGTGGTCATAACTTCAGAAAAGCTTTTAGCCCTCTAGAAGTAGTGGGTTCTTTTTATCAAAATACCAGGAAAAGGTTAACAAAACTGTCCTAATCAGAGTTTTAGTTATCTTTTTGCTGATGCTTGAGTGTTATTTTCTTTGAGCTAGCTGTGCATTTCTCCTTCTGTCTCCTTGTAGTTGATGCATAACAATTTTTAATTTTAAAATATTACATCCCCTCAGTCTGTAAATAGCAGTTTGGCACCTGCGGCTTTTCCAGGACTAATTATGGAGTTTTATTTCCTGATGCTTTAATTAATCTTGTGCAAGCTGTAAATGTCACTACACAGTTTTACAGCATCTTTGCTGTTGGGAACTCAAGTAGTTGAAGGATTTTCTAACAGAATAACTTCCTCTTCCCTTTCAATTTCCTGTGTCTAAATTTATGGCAAAATGCATCTGCCTGAAATGACTGCAGTGATCTTAGTGCAGTTCTGCATTTCTAAGCCCTGGCTCTTTGCATGCTGTCACTCACTGTTTTGTTTGTACTCCATTGGAATCCAAGTGATCCGTGTTTGTTCAGACTCTGTATCCTCTTACCTTTAGTTACAATGCCTCCAGGCTGGAGTTGCCCTTCTGATGTTGATGTAACCTAAAGTTTTTCTACTCCAGAAATAAAAATAATGCTTCTGCCCAGTCACAGTTGGAACAGTTGTTAGCCAGAGAACTTGCATAAGAAGCAATTTCCAAACTTGTGTCTCCTCTGGCTATGTAATATCAGAATTATGAGAACCTAATGGCTAATAATGAGCTGCCTGTTTTTAATGAAAACTATGTGCCAGTCTCGCTGATAGCTCTTCCCTGTCCTTTTGCCAAAGACCTTTGGCCCCTTTATATTCTAGATAAAGCTTTCAAAATCTGCCCAGATTGCTTTTGAATTGGTCTTCACGTGCACAATCCATGAAGCGTTACATTTCCTGGGAATTGTTATAGCAGAAATGCCACTGTATGAACTATTGCCAGTCAATAAGCTGTTAAGCAGTTTGCTAAGCATTACACATAATGTTATGTATTGTCCTTCCAAAACCAACCTGACAAAAAACCTGGAATTTTTTGCTATGAATAATTTAACTTTCTATAAGGGAATAAACCTACATTAAATCTGTCTGTCTGTCTTGATCTTTGGCTGACTAGAAATGTATTAAAGGTGGTACCTTTCCCTTCAGATGGCCTTTGAGATTTTGAGTGTACCAGCTCTAGGAGCCTCTTTTTTTATTTAAATAAAATCCAGAGCTTCCACAGTGTGGGAATTAAATGTCCATTTTTCTTTAAACACACGTGGGCATAGGAAGGAAAATTGGTTGGATAATATTCTTTTTGTAAGGATACTAGGTGGTAATAAATATCCCAATTTAAGAACTTTGCCAAATGAAGAACCAGTGTGGTTCAGTAAAATGAAGATCAAATTAATCCTTGAGAATTATTTTCTTTCAGCTTAAGGGATGTTACTGATACCATTTTGGATTCCAGCCAGGGTATCTCCATTCATCTAGTAGGTAAATTGTCTGTTTGTTTTGCCTTTGTAAGTTGCAAAAACTAAGGGAGAAAATAAAGCATCATATAAAAAAGTTTTATATTGTGGGAAGTTTGCAGGAGAAACTTCTTGTTTTCAACATGTTTTCATTCTCCAAGATGTCCACAATCAGACACTATACATCTACAACAGCTCCTAAGAAGTAGTGGGTGCAGCTCAAGCTCAAAGCCAATTTTGGTCAGAAAAAGCCCTCCCATTAACTCCAAAGTTTGCTGATAGACCCATTATGTATATAACATATGTCAGATTTCATGCTAGTAGTAGCAGGGAGTAGCTGAAGTGATATATCAAGGTATCAGGTTATCCCAATGTGTGTAGTACAAGTGATAGCTGTATAACAAAATCAAATGCTCTCAATTCAGATTGGTTTGTTGGCCACACGAGGCAAGGATCTGATTTCTTTAGAGAGAGGCTAATGCCAGCCTTCACTAACCAGTCCTTTCTTGCCACATGTTCCCACCCTCTGTCAATAGCACACTTTCAGGGGAAGCAGAATGTGGTACCACAGAAAAATTCCCAAATCCATCCATGTGGGAGATGTATCTGTAAGGAACAGGGTAAGAGAAGTCTGCATTGCTGTTGGAAATGATTCTGCTATGCATAATCACTACTGGATTTTTTCCTAGTTAACTTTCAAAGTTTATAGTACCCTGTCATCCCAGCAATTCTTTGCTGGTTTAGAACTGAAGGCTGGTTTGCATTTGAGGGTTGGGCTTGTTGGCTTGGGGTTTTCCTCCTTTGTATTGCCATTGCCACACAAACAGTTCTGTTTGGTTGCTTCATGCAATTTACTGAAGTTTTGTGGTGAAACCTAAAGTGAAGTTAGAGCAAGGTAAACTCAAAGATTTTGCTTTCAGATCCTGTGTAGCAAATAACTTATGGCCACATGTGGAAGCAGCTTGCCAGGAACAGCTGCACATCCAAATGAGGATGCCAGCAGCATTTTCCTGATTATGGAAACAGTGATCTGACAAAAGAACCCTGGGTTACTGGACTTAAGATGTTGATATCAAAACATCTTTGCCAACCAAGTATTGTAACATCCATGATAAGCAGATCTGAGTTTAACAGTTTGTTCAAGTCGTCTAGTAAAATACTCTACCCAAACACTCAACTTCTTTCATGTTTTTGTGTGTTCAAGGGGATTTTTGGAGAACGTTGCTGTATAAACAAATATGTTAACATCAAATATTTCAGAAGCAATAGGGGCTCATGGGAATAAGATCAAAGATTGCTTTTTGATGTCTTGAGATAGAAGCTAGACAGGGATTTATGGTTCATGTCATCAGTAGGAAAAACATGGCAGAAATTAAACATGAAAAGCTGTTGTCTGGTCTGACTGCTTTGAAATGGAACATACCAAGACCTCTCAGTGAGCTGTACTGTAAAGTAGCAGGGGCCATTGAGCTTTTTTCATGTGTGTGAAGTTAAAAGTAGTATTGCTTTTCATTTTGCTTCTCTCTATGAGTTCTGCAATATGCACTTACATTGATACATTCACAATGTCCAACATAGTTTTAAATAAAATGGATTTACATCAGTGTATCTGAGAATTGCTGAGAAAGATGCTCACTATTTTTAAAAAACAGCATGTCTGCAAATAACTTCGGGTTTGAAATGTTGCTTTCTGCTTCAGTTTCTCCTTTTTTCTTTAAATTTTGTGATATCCAAGTGTCTGTACATCATTTATTTTCTACCACATTTTTTCCATTTAGTGCTGGTTTTATCTCTTTTCTGCTTTTCTCTTAATTTTTCTTTAGGATTATCTTGAGTGATTGATTTTCCTACCAGTCTACTTTCAAAGCAGTGGTTTATAGGAGTGTGTTGCCATCCAGAAACATCTTTCTTTTCCCTTCCCTGCTATGTTTTATCAGCTGTGCTGGCAGAGATGTGTGTGAGCGAGGCAGAAGATTAAATCAGGCAGCAGCCTGAGGGGACAGCCAAGGTGGCACTTCCACATCGGGTTCAGGATGGGCCCTTGCTACAAGAGGGGCAGAGGGCACTGGGCTCCTCTGCTCACCTGGTCTCACTTGGGGGAGAGTGTCAGTAGAGTCAATAGTTGCAGATTTTTTTGCTGGACTGCTGCATTAAATTGTGTGGAGAGCTGGGAGTGCTGTGACCTAACCCCAGACAGAAATGAGGAGCAGAAGAGCAGAGTAGAACAGAGCCATTTTGGGGCTCAGAAGCTGTTGTGCTCCTTGCTGACTCTTCTACTGGAGCCTCCTGCTTTTGGGTGAAGTGTCAAAAAATGTCTGAACTCATGCAGTGGTTTGCTACCAGGGAGAGCAGAACCATCTCTCACATAGATTGACTTTAGCAGCTGTAATTAGGAGCCAGTTTGGCTCATTGAATTTCCTCATGAGAATCTTAGGGAAATATAATGAACCCATGAAGAAGGGTCTTGCGGAATCTTCTTTTTGGTTTTTTTCCTTATAATGGGGTCATGTAGTACTGTGTCTTTAGCACCAACACTGGTTCATGTCAATTGACTGACATCATTAACTTCACCATCACCAAGGGTAGTAGGTGACAGATTAAGGGCACTCTGGCAATCTGTACAGTCTGAAATGGGTGTCAAAATGCTGCATGCACTCTTTGTATATGGAGGTTTTAGTTTCATATATATATGAATTTTATGACTGACAGAACATTAATTATAATGCAGATACACAAGCCGTGGGAGCAACTATTGATTTGTTTCACTTTAAGAAACTTAAAAATTCTGTTCAGTATGATGTTGATGGTATCTAAGTACTTGGTCACAACAGAAATCTGTTTCTAACTGAGCTTTCCATGTGTGATTGATGCTGTTGTTGATGTGTATTCATAGATACTTGGCCCTGGATTATGCATGATCTAATACATAGAACAAAAATGTCAGCTGAACTGGTATGGAATGTATGTACCCCTGTGCAGGAGAATGGTCATGATGGTAATGCAGTTTCACTGTTTAGAGAATGCAAGTGTCAGTGAAGTATTTTATTTGGTAGTGGGTTTTCATCAGATATTAAAAAATAAGCTGATATTAAAGATAAAGTATGTTTCATGTCACTGCAGCATTAGAGAAGTGCTTTTTCAGATTTTACAGATGACAGCTCAGGTTCTGTTAAGTCGGGATGGATTGTGTCAGCCCCACTCTGTTACATAACAGGATATGAGTGATAAAAACTGACAGTGTGCTGTGGATGGGAAATAAAACCTAGTTTCCTCAAACCTGGAATAGAATGAATGCAAATTCTCATGAAGCATTTTGGTACTCTTCTTGACACGGAGAGGGCTCTTAAGCAGAAATAACTCTGCTGATGTCTTGGAACTGGTTCTCTGCTCTGTACACCAAATACTGCTCAATGCAAATAATTCTGCTCCAGTGGTGCTAAGAGAGTTTTGTTTTGCTTCTTATTTGTGTCTTTAAAGCAGTCCTTTCAATAAACATATTTAACTCTTCCTAGTTTGGAATTAAAAACCAAATATTTTGTGCTTAGATTATTCTCCTAGCCTGCTTTTATTTTCTTGTTGAATATTCTTTCTGAGGTAGTTTTGCACTAGCAACTGCAGCCATAGAAACAACTTAATGGCTCATTTTGCTCTTTGTCTTTTAATATCTCATTTCTTTTTTGTTTCTGCATATGTTCAGAACCTACAGCATGCATGTCAAATGCCAATTTCCTATTTTTTGTCCAGTACAGATTTTTGAAATGTTGATATTTAAGTTGAACATAAACCTTTTACATCTTACTGTATTATTATTTGTGTTCGCAATTCTAAATCTATTAAGACAATTAATTTCTTTTTTTTACAGAATCACTCCTGCAAATAGTGTAGATATTGCCCATACTCTAGAAAAACATAGCTAAGGTATAAGCTGCACTAAACCTTATTTTTGAACTGGGGTTGGCCTAATGATGGTATGCAAGGACTAAAACCATTCCTTGTCAGACTGGGAAATTCTCATTTGGTGCAGCTGGCTTCCTAACCAGTGCTGGTCCTTTCCTGTGGATGACCTGACCCAGTACATTCTACAAGCAGCAATGTGCAGTTTGTCCTGTGCTTCAGGAGGGCATTTTCAGGAGTTTGCCTTAGGAGGGAGAGTATAAACCTGTAATTCCAAGGCACCTGCTTTTTCTTGCCTCTGTCTCCTTGAACTTTAAACTGATCCCTTTGATTCTCCTTTATGTGGAATTCTTTCCTGGAGGAACAACACCAATTTCCTTTCAGGGTTAATTCTAGACTTAGTGAAGAGACAGAGCAGTTTGGGGCACGAAGCAGCCCCAGTGATGCCCTAATTAGTCTCAGAAGGAAGGCAGGAGTGCAATTGCAAGCAGAAATATTTTGAATCTCCGTTGGCTTCAAGATTTGGTCATATGGCAGATCAGGAACACAGGCCCATGCCTGTGTAAGGCAGTCATGGCAGCTCCTTCCCTGCTTGTTCCCCTTCCCTGAGTGTAAAGCACTTTGGCACTGGGCACTTCTGCTGTCCATTGTGTCAATAACACAACACCTTTAGCACAGCCATCAGCTCAGTGCGAGCCCTGCACGCCTGCTGCCAGAGCTGGGTAGTGGTGGCTGCTGCAAGCTGCTCACCACTGAAGTGGATTGATGTAGCCACAATTCTCTTTACAGAGAAAAGCAAGGCACAACTTTTCCCAAAGGATTTCCTGGAGAAGCACAGGGAGAAAACAATACTTATGTCTGTTCTCTGCTCCTCTTGTTTTTGCACATGTGGAATGCATTAGGAAGACTGTTTACCTGAAGTGAGTTCTCAGTTGGATTCTGGTGATGGTTGTTTATGTTAATTAGCTTATCAGGTCCAAGCTGTGTCCTGGCTGTCTCAGACAGTCATGGGTTCTTCTGGAGTAGTAGCATGTAATTTAGTATAGTGTAAGTATTCTTTTGGTATTTCTTGGATCTAGTTGTCATGTAATACAGTGTAGTTCTAATAAAGCGAGCGTTAAGCATTCCGAAGCCTTGCTGTCAGACGCCGATCGTTTCTCCATCGTCAGAGTTGCCCTGTTTTGTACAGATTGCTGCTGAAAATGTGCTTTTCCCATGTTTAGAAATCACAGCCTGACAGTTGGGCTTTAATGTACAGCATAACAGGTGCTACAGTTTGGGCCATTTTCAATCTCTTCCTCACGCGTGGGCGGCTTTGGAGACTGAGACAGTTCCCAGCTGCAGTGTTGGTTATGTGTGCTGCTGTTTGCTTTAATCCAGGTGGTAATGCTCAAACTGCAGCTTCCAACTGTTCTTCCATTACATGCTGAACAAGTTTTTGACAATATTTGGTGTTTGAGGGATCAAACCCACATATATATCAGTTTGGAATCAATACTGTCCTTTTATAGTGTTGTTTTTAATACTGATATTATCTGTGTCAGTCTCCAGGAATTTCCTGCCCCCCTACCAAACCATTAAAGGTGTCTGTGTCAATGAGAATAGCAAGTTTGATACATAACAAAGGTACAGGGTGTGCCCTCTGCATGCACTGCATCACTTGTGCTCTTTCTTTTTGGTACTGTGTGATGTGTGTCCCTTCTCCCTCCTTTTTTTCCACTTTGGACAATTTACCTCATACTCTAGTTTCCAGTCATCACCTGATTTTATTAACCTTATAGAAGAAATAACACAAAGAAAACAAAAATTTAATAATGGAAGGAGGTTTCTGTTTTGTTGGGGTTTTTTGTTTGTTTGTTTGCTTTGGGTTTTTTTTTTTGTTGTTGTTTTGTTTTGGGTTTTTTTGTTTTGTTTTGTTTTTAAAGTTAATATCATTTCACTGAGTGAATTATAGCCTTTGCTTATGAGGTTTGTCTCTGAAGTTTGTTTGGTTCACTGTGACAGGTTTTTTCCTTCTGTATTTCCTCACAATATGCATGTTTTTCACTCATTGTTATGCCCAGTTACTAGTGAAAAATACTTCTATGCCTTCGTGTTTTGTGGTAATACCTATTTAATTCTCAGTTACTGCTTGTTCTCTAATGACCCAAACCCTGATGCGTTTCCATTCTCTGGTTTCAGATCTCTTAGTTTTCAATAATTTACCAGCCCACACAGAAGAATGGATAAATCAATAAGCAATCAAAGAGCTCATCCAAGCTACTTAGTATTTACTTTGTTAACTGATGTTGGTGAAAAACATTGGTAGAGCCTCTTTTGGCTCTGTATGAAAAAAAAAATTTATTTATATTCTTCAGCTCTTTGTCACCAATAGCTTTCATATACAAACGCTATTAAATGTTCCTTTTTTCCCCCCAAAATTCTTTTTAATTTGCTTATGAAATATGCTGGCTTATTTTTAGCTGGTATGCCTAGCAGATTTTTTAGATGAGTTTATTGGATATCTGACTGTGTTTCCACTGAAAGCTACAAACATAACAAATGATATTTTCATAGTAACGCCACAACATCTACTCTCAGTGGAACTCTTTGAAAATATGCATGAAATTAACTATTTTTTTAAAAATAAAATAATTGTAATGTAGGATTGCTACAGATTTGAGAAGAAGAATAAAAAGAACTAAATGTAAATGTTTTCTTGCAAAACTCCATAGAACACAAATCTAATGCTTGCCCAGAAACTTGCATTAATGCATTAAGGGCCTTAGCATCCCAATTCAAGGGACATTATTGTAATGTAATGGAAAAGAATAACTGAGATGGACATGACCCCAGATTAGTGCACTTTCATTGAATATTATATACTGTTGACTTAGTCTGAGAAATTCATTTTCCAGCTTTAATGGGTTTTATGTTCCAGGACATAGTGGACTTGAGGGTTTATCCTTGTTGCTATAGGGCAGAAGGCCATTAAGGCTGTCATATAATTTTTGTATCAATGTCGTATTTTCCCTTGTGAAGTCTCGAGGCTTTGCCAGCAAGTTTCCAAAGTTTGTGCTTTGGGAACAGGGTACAATAAAGCTTTTGGAAGTGTATGTCTGTGCAAATGATTCTGTTTTAATGTAGATCTCAGAGCAACATTTTGACATAAGGAGAAGATCTGACTAAAGGCAGGTTTGGTATTAAATGGACTCAAATCCCTTAAGTATCTTGGATCGGGATAATCTTTTCAGGATAATTGCACCCCATTTTTTCTCATGCACAAGAATATTCAATGTGATCTTCATAAAAAGTTAGTCACCAAAGTCATAGAGTGGGGCTAAAAGTTTGTCTCAGGTATTGTAAAGGAAGCAATGAATTTAAAAAAAAAAAAAAAAATAGAACCTTAATGCCTTACTAATTACCCTAAAATTGTTCCCATTACCAGGGAATTACAAAATCCATGAGTTAATTATCCTGTATAAGGGCAAATGGAAACCTCCAAGGGTAGCTGAGGTATTTTTAGATAAAGAATGTGCCACATCTGAGGCTGAGGAGAGATTTGTTGTTCTGCTGAGTATATTTTGCTGAAGCAGGAAGAGCTGTGATTGCCTCAGCTTAGGAAAAAAAGGGGGAAATCCATCCTGGAGAGGCTGGCTGTGTTTGGGAAAGAGGTCTGGCTTCTGCTGACTCACTGTGAGGGAAGGAGAAATTACTGCAGCTTTCTGGTTGGTTCTCGATGGAAGCTTCTTTAATTACTTTGTAGTACTTCCTGAGTATTCCACCCTGGGGAAACAGAAGCTGTTTTCTGCAATGTCCAGGGGCCTAAACAGAGTCCCAGAGAAGGGAACTGGATTGAGCACAGCTTTACAGAGTTAGTCAGAAAGTTGGGTATAGTAGTTACACCCCCTGCGTTCATATTGTGCAGTTTGCCTTCAGGCACATTGGTTCTGCAGAGCAAAAAGCACACACAGATACTGCAGGGGAGGCTGTTCCAAGGATGTGGCAAAAGGCAGAGGCCTGTTTAGCCTGTGCACACATCAATTTGTGTACAGCTGTGTATGGATATCCACACACGTGTGCAGCACTGCACAGGGCCATTACTGAAGCTTGTAGTGGATGTGCTTTTGCAATTCCTGCTTTAGAACACCAAACTCCTCAGCATTAACATTTTCTGCAGGGCCTGAAACATGGTTTGTGGAAATCAGACACTGGCTTGGCTCTTGTGTTTAAATAAATCCTGGGAATTGGGGGAGGTTGTAAAATGTCCGGGTCAAGATGTAGATTATTAAACTTTCTTGTTTAATTTGAAAGGCTTTATTTTTGCTGTGTTTTGCAAATATCTGTGCTGGAGTGGAGTGCCATTGATCAGCAGTGAATCTGAAATACATGTTGGGTCTTCTTTTGACTAACATATCTGATTTCATCATGTAGGTTAAACCTGGCCTCTTTTCACTTACTTGAAATTTTTAGTGTCAAAAACATTTGTACTTTATATGGAAACCATAAAATAACTAATATGACTCATAGGATTTGAAAACAGTTCTTGCCTGTTTAGGCAGTGTAAAAATGAACAGATGCAATACATACCATCAAACTAATCTTTTGGAAGTAGTGGAAACCCTCTTCACTTCTGGGTTCCATTGTCTGGCAGAAGTGCTGTTGAGACCCAGCTTTCCTCTTATTCCCATAACATTTTTTGTTACACTACATTAAAAAGCTCACTGGAAGAGTAATAGACAATCAAAATTTTCATGAGTTAAGCTTTGAATCCCCCATTTATCTAACTGATATAGCCTGGATGTTTACTCATATAGCATTCCATGAGAGACAAATTATCCTTATGTGCTTCTAGGTATCCCCAGAAATCTGTAATAGCAAGCTTTATAGTGACAGCAAGCTATGAGCATAGTGTGTGGCAGGATTATACAGGGAAAGCTATTTGGGTAACAGAAATAAATTCTGCTTCCCCAGAATAGCTGATGCTATTTCAGTCTTTAAATCATTTCATTTAAATAGTTCCTGTCTTGAATTGTTGACAGTCTGCACATTAATGTCTTAGGTTTTTTAAACCTTGCCATGTAGACTTCTGATGAATATGTATATATATATCTCCTGCCCTCTGGTTATGGAGTGAGACACTAAAAAAAAAATCCAGTAGTCTTTACTTAATTTTCAAGGCATTCTTTAATCTGTTATTAGACTAACTTTTGTAGCATGTAATATAGATTGCTCCTTTTCCAGTGGCCTAGCTCTCTCCTCCTTTATAAAAAGAAAAGGAGAGATGTAAACTTTCCTGGTTAAACTGTTGGGACAGGAAAAGAAAATACAGCAGTATCAATGAAGCCATGCCATTCTCTGGTAGTTTTGTCCTTTTTTTCCATTTTCCCATAGTCCTCCGTGCTTGTTTTCCTTCTGCTGGTCCTTGCTGACTCTCATTTATAATGAATATAGGGAAAGCTATTTTAGAAGGCAACCTGAACAGTACTTTTTCTCTAAAAACAAATCATGTTTGAACCATTTTGTCATTCCAGAATTAAGATTTCACATTTCCCTTCTTCTATCCTAATCATTATGTTGTATCAGTTGTTCTAACTATTTTTGTGGTTCCCTTTGAAGTGTAGAGCAGGGGGATTGTTTCAGTTTTGTGGAACTTTGTTTGGATTTGGGATACACTGCTGTTCATTCCTAGAGGAAAATTTTGGTGCAGTCAGACAGCAGAGATTTGCTGGAAATCTTTGTGGAATGGAGTGGTGGGAACAAAAATCTGCCCAAGCACCAGGTTTGCAATGGTAAAGAGCAAGAGTAACTAATTGTACCTTGAGCTCTGAGAAGAGGAGGCACAAAAACCTTCTGAACTGGAGCTGTTGAGTGCAGCTGCCTTCTTAGTCCTAAGACCCCAGAGGAAAAGTAAACGAGGTGCAGGATGTTTCCAGCTGCTCTCTCCAGGGCAGGCTGTGTGCTCTGCACTGGTGCAGGTGCAGGGCTGGAGGCTGGGGACAGGAGGGAGGGGTGCCAGCCCTGTCACTGCTCTCTCTGGTGGCTCACACTGACCATTGGAAGGGCGTGGTTTGCATCAACATTCAGTTACCTCTCTCTGGTATCTGAGTCTAGCATAACTTAGAAATCTAATTTGTCTCCTTATTTAGTATGAAACATTCAGTCTTTAAATTTGCATGCTGTGAGAATCGCTGAAAACCCAGTTGTGGCACAGTCAGTTGGCTGAGTGCTCTCTGGTGTATAGGCTGCCTGTTTGCCCATCAAAGAATCCAGAGAGTGCTTTGTGCAATTTGTACAAAGTGTCTGAGGGTAGCACAGGCTGAAAGGGAGTTTAGCTTAAGTGTTGCTAGCCCTTCAATTGGCAAAACCCAGAGAAATCTGAAACCACTAGTACAAAAAAGTTATTTGATGTAATAACAAAAAAAATTTAATTAATATTCACAACATATTGCACTTTCAATTTAAAGAGATCATTACAACCTTGGTTTTGGCTGGTTAATGGATATAGGCTTTGAATTTCTGAATTATGAATGTTTTTAAATCATGGAAGAATTAATAACACTCATAAAGGATCTTAGCACAACAGCTCTTCTTAGAGAATTGAATAATTAATATCAAATCTGTAAGAGGAAGTTGTTTGTGGTTCAAAATAAATTATAGAAGAAATCAACAGAGAAATCTCTCCTGGCAAACTTTGTGTATTTATTTATGCCTGTAAAAACAGTGCCTGATGAGAAGAGAATCCAAACTTCCTTCTTTGCATTTAGTCATGTTTTCCTGCATCTTTGAGAAGGTTGAGCTTTTCAGCTGGCTTCTCACTAGAAACAGAAGGCATTGGATTTGTTACACAATGATACAGAAAGCACAGTGGATGGTCTAAAATGAAACCCCTTAGATACTCCAAAGGTAACAAAGCTTGTGTCAAACTGTCTTGATTACCCAAGATTATTCTTGTTTTGAGATTTTTCATTCAGCCTTCTATCTTTACAAGTTACCTGCTTGCAGTCATTGCATATTCCTGTTACTGGCTTCAGTGCATTAAGCATTTCCAGTCAGTTTAATAATATTTTTTTTTGGCTTGGCTCAGAATTTGTGTCTGTGAGTATCATATTTTGAGATCAGCACAAACAAGTTGGATATATTTGCAAAGCTCATGTTGCAGTTCTCCTAAAAGCACATATAGCTTCTCTGTTGATGGTGTTGGTTTGGTTTGATTTCTCCACCCCAGAAAAGGTGGTGAGCTTCTTTCTAAATTTTGTTGGTATTGCAAAAACACCTATGTAACTGGAAATAATTTTTCAGTAAATATTAATGATAATCTTTCCTTCGCCATGTAGTCTTCCTTATCTAAAATGAGAAGGTAAAATGTTGGATTGATTTTCTTCTCTTATACAACCTTTATTTTAACAGTGTTGCCTCTGTGGGTGGGCTTTCAACTACAAAATTTCAGTATTTTTAATATGTCTATTGTCACCAGGATTTTTATGCAGGAGGGTGATGTAAAATACTATTCATTTGAAAATTTCAGCTGCTTTGTTTGTGCTGATCTAATTGTTGTATCCATGGAAACTGGTGGGCTAATGCCAGGCAGCTGCCGAGTTCTCTTCTAAAATGTTATTGAAGTTTGTCAGTACAAAACTTCATGGGCCAGTTCCCAGTGTGCAGGCTTGGATATTGGAGATTTTCTGAATGATTATCTAAAAGGCATGGTGAATATTCTAAAGTAATTTTTTGTTTCATATCCCTCTGTAGACTGTTATTGAACAAATTGAAAAGTTGAGCTGACAGCCTCAAACACATAATGCTGTAACCTTTGGAACAGCTGGATGGGGCAGAGAGGAGTGACTGCAGTCACAGGAGAAGTCAGTGGCAGCCTCAGGGGAAAGAAAATATTGATAACACTGGGGGAATTGCTAATTTTTCACTCAGACACTAATGGAAACTTTACCATTGGTATAGAAGAGAGCAGCATCCCACAGTTCGAGTGAATGTATTTGAAAATCCTGTCTAAAAATAGCCCCCCTTGCTGGCCTGGTGCCTATTTTATTTTTAATAAAAGTAGTTTAGTTTTACTGTAGTAAAGCTCGTGAATTTGTTGTAACTTCATGGCAGAAGTTTTTTACCAGAAAATGGACAATGTGATGTCTTGAAATATTACCATGAATGGGCTATAGTGGATTTCTGCATTAAAGAGCTGTTGTTTTAGGAAAGTCTGGGTCTAGCTGATACTTTAATATAGGTGTGGCTTTATTCGTGAGCCATCCTGAGTCTCTGTTACCAGGGCTCTTCTAAGAGAGGCTCTAAAATAAAGCTCTCTCTGCTGTTTTCATCTTTTTCTATCCCAAAAGTGTGCTGGTTCTGGGGGCCAGGCTTTGTAAGGCTTGGGTCAGTTTTCACTTGACTCTTTGATCAAAACCACTAGATTTTCAGAGGAAGTCGTAAATACTGAAGTGTGTTTTGTATTGAAATTTTACGCTGAAAGTGATTTGTCAGTGAGATTGTGTTGGAGTCACCTTTCTGTACAAGATCTGTTTTTCAGCAATCTAAAATTGATTCAAGTTCATCTGGTAGGAAGCTGTGAGTAAATTAATCTTATTGCCTATTAAGATCCCTGACTGAGATGCAAATGAAATGTTCCACATCTTGTCAGTGGAATGAACACAGGAATTGTTTGTCTAAAAGTCCAGTAGAATTTGAAGTTCTGATTCTGTACCTGTGAAAGTTCTATGTGAATAGAATACAAATAACTTCCTATAAATTAACTGTCAGGTTTGAACAACAAATGAAAGAAGACTCAAGTCCTGCAATGACACCTATGTGTGGTTTTTTGCTTCCCTGTCTTACACTGAGCCTATTTTCTGTGTAGGCCTTGTACTGATGACAAAATTCTCTGCTAAAGCTCTTTTCAGGAGAGGGCTGGGGATGGAGCTCTGGCTTTGGGGTGCAGCCTATAACAGGGTTTGCAAACAGACCAAGTCTCCCCTGTAGGTTATCTGCAGTGTAACTTGCTTTTGACTGCAGTGAAAAGGGAAATACTGCTTACATTATGCCAAAGTGGTATTTTTTCTTCATGCAGATGTCATTCCATCTTCTGAGAGTGTCAGAAGTCCATATAAAGCATTAATGTTGGAACTAGTGTCTCTAGTCTGCAGTGCCATGAAACAATCTGCTCAGAAACACAGCATAATAAAGGTACAGCTCTGAGGGTGGGCTGCACAAAGGTTTGTGCCAGCTCAGGCCAGAATGACTTTGGTCATGTAAACAGGGGGGCTACTAACAGAAAATGCCACAAAGGCATTTTGGCTCTGTCTGCTCCTGTCTTTGTAGGAAGCCAAATGTTTTGATATCAGCTTGAAGTATTTGCATGTAAAAATTATATGTATGGAATTTGCAAGCCCAGAAACTGTATGTGTAGAACTATAACTCATCTTAAAAGCATGCAGGAATGCAGAACAGGTGTTCTTTGTTTTTTGAATGATTCAAATTTAAGTATTTTTTGCTGCTTTTAGTCTCTTGATATTGATTTCAGTCACTTAGTGATGGTTTGGTTGTCAGTTGAGACATAGGTGATTCTGTTCAAAAGCAATGACAACGAAAATCTTAAAATGGTTTGAAAGAATGAATGGTTATTGTCTGTGCAATAGTAAGGACAGGTAACCAGTTCTTTATTCCTCCTTGTCCTCCATCTTCTCTCTTACATAACATCTTCCATCTCGAATCCTTGCTTTGCAAGGAACTGCAAAATATTTGTTAAGCAGTAATTTCTGTAGCTGAAGCTTGATTCAGAACTGCATTCCAGTCTGACAGGTCATTTAGGTATGGAGGAAATAGTAATGTATCATGATGGACTAGAAGAGATTGCTGACACCCCCTGGACAAATATTTACCTCTGCTTTATGCATTTTAGGGTGGGTTACATTAAAATTAATGAACTGCTGCTGTCTTTGAAGGTTTCTCCTTTTCTGTATGCAAATTGCAGTGTCGTTAGAGCAGTGCCACTGCAATCTGTGTGAGAGGGGAGGTGTCAGTGACCACAGAACATCCACTCCAGCTGTCTCTTAACCTCTGTTATTTATATCCCAAAGTGTACAATTTTTTGTACATTTTGTTTTATTTTTGCATGACAAGTAAAGTGTTCTGAAACAAAAGCATTTAAAGCAAACCAGAGTCAGGTCCACCACAAGACTTGATATTGTAACTGGGTAAAGAATTTTTTAGTCGGTAGAGGCAGTGGGATATTTAATATAAAGGCTTCAAGACACAAATGAGTTCTCATGAGGACACAATTAACCTGATCTGAGGTAATGAATACTCCAGTACTGGGAGGCAGAGAACATTAAGGTGAAAAAATAAATACCCAGGAGCAGTAAATTCATTTTGTCACTTGAGGCTTGATCCAAAGCTTGTGTGAATCATGGAACTGAAACAGAGGCTGACAGCACTGAATCTGAAACCTGCGTTGTGAAGAAAGCTTAATTTGAGCAGAGTTGATGAGCTTTCTCTGTCTTGGCCAATGCCTCAAAGAACAAGAAGGACATTACAATTTCTGCATGATAAGAGGATTTTGTAAACAACTTAAAAGATTAATGAGATCCAAATACTATAACTTGTTTTCATGTTCTCTCATCTCACTATAAAATGTTTTTAATACATCTAACAGAAATAAACTTTTGAGGCTAAGGTCTCACAATGTATTTACATTTTAAAAATATTTTAAATTATTCCAATACTTTTGGTTTATATGTGCCATAAAATGTGTTAGCAGAAAATATACAGGAGGAGGGGTCTGTAGCCTCCCCAGGCATGGTACTTAAGGCAGGTGCCTTCCTACTCAAAAAGCAGAGGCACAGGAATCTGCCAGGGCTCTGGAGCAAAAATCTCTTGCATCTTTTCTGTAAAACACCTGTACTTTGATGAGAGAGAGCATTTATTGCAGCTAGAAGTACAACATACTTGACTGGGTGCTGTGAGGGCAGTTACCTGTTGGTTGGCTGGGAGAAGAAAAATTTCTAACCATGCATCAGGTTCTCTCCAGCAGAGATCAAAAAATCAGACTGCCAACCTAGACTTCACATTTTGAGGGATTCTTGTGGATACAATAATTTACCATTTCCAGCAGCACACCAGTGAGGTGTGTACAGTCTGGGGAACATTTTTGATGTTACTGCTTTGGCTGAGTAAAATCAGGCCCAGGAACAAGGCCAGAATGAGGCTGATGAGCAGTAGCCCCTTCTGTCTGCATGTCCAGGAACAGCTTAGGAGGTATCCTCTGATCCTGCCCAAAGTCTTGTGGCCTCCCAGCCAACAGGAAGCATCAGTAGGGCTTGCCAGCCCAAGCCTCCAGTGCACATCTGGCTGCTAACAATGGTGGAGTACACACAGGTGAGGATGAGGTGGGGCAGTTCATTGGTATTTTCACTGTCATATCTCACAGTTGTGCTCTGAGATGGCCAGGAAGCAGGCTTGAAAATTGATTTCCCTGTGTGTGGTGCTTGCAGGGTTTACAGCAGCCATGCTCAGCCATGTGACAAAACACCTTTCTTGAGTTCCTTTGCCTGGCTCTCTATCCATCTCCTTTTTTCTAATTTTACACTTGGGTCTTCTACATCCTTGGAGAAGAGGAAATCACCAAAAGTAAGACCAAAGTACAGCAAGTACTTAAATCCTTTTTCTTGTATTTAAACCTCTGAGGTCCCTAGCACTGCAGAGAAAACAACATTGTGGGGAGGATATTTGTTCACAAAGAAAAGCAGTTTGGATTTAGTTACCTAGCTCAGTCTGGAGACATGGCATGAAACTCTAGGGATTCATTTTTGCATTCTTAAAGGCAGTTTTCTTTTTTCTTGCCACACTTTTATGTCCAAGCCAGCAATGTTAAACACCTTCCAAGTACATGAGAATCTTATTAACATTTTCTTTCTGGTTTGTTTTTATTACTTAGCATCGATTATGGAGCGGATGCACAAACACTCAGGTTAACAGAATGTGCTACAATCTTCTCTAAGCACATGGTTAATGTTTCCTTTAGAAGTGTTGCAGCATAATTTATCTTCAGGCAATGCAAGTTCAGCTGTGCAGCACCCCTCACTAAATACACCTAGCCTGTCACTGGAACCCAGAAATCTGTTGGGTTTGCTTGCCCACAACTCAGATTATCACCTCCTGTGAGGCTCTGAATGCAGCCAGGTGACTCCTCCACGAGCAGTACCAGGAATTCCAGCTTTACTGGCACAGCCCTGCTGCTGGGACCTCAGACTGATACAGGAGCATCAACAAGCAAAGCAGGAACTTGAGATGCTTGTAGGCAGCTTGGGCAACAACGTCAAAAAATACACACCTTAAGAAATAATCCCAGTCCTGTTCAAAGAGGTATTACATTATATGTTTTACTTTTTGGAACATATCCCACAGGGACATCCATACATTATTCTTCAGTGATGGGGTAGAAAGTGGGTTTAGGAGGTGTTATTTACTTGCAAGTTCTTTTTTAGTAAATTGTGTTTCCTACCAGAATGGAGTGATTTGCAAGGTTTAGGTCTGTGGTGCAGATATAAACCAGCATGGTGCCCTCTCCTCATACAGGCCCTTGCACCTGAGTGGATTTCCTCATGTGGCAAGGCACAGAGACCTCTTTTGTTTCACTAGTGTGAAAGTTAAGTAAGAAATTATTCCTACATAACTTTTTTTTCCATATGCCACCCTTTTTTATGATGCCACCCTTTCCCTCCCTCTGTCTGGCCTCAAATTCCCTAACACAGCAACTATGGCGTTCTTAATGGGCTTTCTGAGCTTCCTGCCACTTTCCCAAAAGGACAAGGCTGAGGTGAGATCAATCCTTACTGTTGGGTGGTAGCAGGACCCTCTGTTCCAAGGAACATCTCCTTTGGCTCAAAAGGCTGTTATTTTATAAAATGAGAAACTTGATTTTTGACCTGATCTGGAAAAAGTAGCAATTATGCTGTATGTGTTTATGTGAAGAGGGGAAGTTTTTTAGTTCCTGTCTCCCTCCCCTTTTCAGAATCATGCACTGATATGGAAGGTTACAGAAGGAGCCCTTGCAAACCTTTTGGGAGAGTCTGATTCAGGAAAGACCCACCACATGTAGACTTTTACATTCCTTATATCTGTTTTTTCTGCTTTTTTTTTTTTTTTTTTTTTTTTTCTTTTTTTTTTTTTGTTCCAGCTCCTGCCAATGTGCAAGAGGAAGAAGCATGTTCAGGTGGAGAGAATACCATTGATGGTTCCTAATGTCTGCATTAGGTTCCTAGAGTGCTGCATGGGTGAATGAAAAGAATGCACATTTCTTATGCCACTCCCCACAACAAACCCCTAGGGAAATCCTTTAACTTCTCTCCACCTGAGACCCCAGCTGAGTTTCCTTCTTACCTCTCCCCATGTTCACACACCCCCCATGATTTGAACTGAGTGTGGAAGGAGCAGAGGTAGGTGTGGACAGTGGATATAACCCTGCACATTTCCTTTGGGCTCTCAGCTGTGTTTTCCAACATTGTAGCATTTTGTGTTTGTAGCACAGCAAAGATTTTCTTGCTCATTTAATTTTCTCTTCCCATGCTGCAAGGCTTAGTTCATTAGCTTGAAAGACTGTCACGCTTCTGGAGAACAGAATATATTTGGCAGGAGTGGATAGTAATTATCTAAAAATTCAATCAAGCCATTTTTTTGATTGAGTTTTGGGATGAGATATATAGGCTTCAGTAGAATTAATTGCATCCTAGTATTTTTTTAATTTATGTTTTAAGCATCAGACTGCTCCACCACTCTCACTTTCTTTGGTACATTTATTTTTTCCTCTTACCAACTATATACAAAGTCTCTTGTAGGTAAATGCTCTGACTGCACTGATTTTTTTTTTTATTAAATATGTCTTCCACTTCCAGTGATATTAGTATTGTAACACCCACGTAGCTGAAAAGAATTTTTACAGAAGGATAATTTTCAGTCTTAAAAATGCCACTGGCCAAGCAAGTGGACTTCCTTGAAAACTGCAGAAGGCACATGAACATAAAAGAACACTGATTCTGACTGATGACCATTTCTTAAGGAATTTGTTTTCATGACATGAACTTAATGTATAAGCCTTAAGCAAGTATTTTAAATAGCAGTGAAAACAAAAAATATGAGATCTAAATCACAGAAGCAGAATGGTATTATGACAGTAGTGCTAAAGCTGCTGTTAGCAGACACTGCTTGCTGATGGACCTTGGTGAGAAAACATTGCTCAGAAAAATGCCCCATTAATGTTGTGATACCATCACATCCCCTGCTCCAGGGCTGAG
Organism: Urocynchramus pylzowi; assembly: GCA_013397555.1. Taxonomy (NCBI): domain Eukaryota; kingdom Metazoa; phylum Chordata; class Aves; order Passeriformes; family Fringillidae; genus Urocynchramus; species Urocynchramus pylzowi. The sequence continues at coordinate 342,931 of VZRH01004405.1, forward strand.
CCAAAAAAAGCCTGTTCAGATCTGCATCTCTTACTACATTTTCAGCTGTGATGGATTAGGAAGTAATGAAGAGGATTTCTCAGAGACTGATTTATTATTAACCTGGTTGTGCATTTTTTTTTCTGTATCTGTTCTGTATTAGTTATGCAGACTGATTTGTAAGAAAATAAGACTGAAAATTCATGTGGAGGAAAGCAAAAAAAGCCAACAGAAAAAAATGCCAAGAAAGCCTTGAACTGCTTGTGTCAACTTCTTCCCTCCTGAATTCTCCTGAGGACTCTGGCAGTCTGAAATGTCTGATGCACTGGGACCATGACACCTATTAAGTGGCACAGGAATCCAGTGTGAAGACTGGTTTTGGTAAAATTGAAGGTGACTGATTTTGGGGGTGGAGAGGGGAGTGGGGTTATGTGTGTTTAAACCAGGAGTTGATACTGGAGATTGGTATATCCCCTTTTTCTAACAGTAGAGGAATTTTTTTTCCTATCCTTTGCTTAACTAAAATAATTTGGTCTTCTCAAGAGTATCTGATAGAGGAATCTGGAAAAAAAAGTGGGGCTAAAACCAACCTGCATTTACTCCACAGCTGAACTTAAAGCTTTTTCAGCCTTTGTTTTCCCATTGTTTTAATGGATCTTACTTCCCCTGTAAGCAGAATGGGTTTTCAGGTTTTGGAGCACTGTGAAGGTGTATAATAAGGGAACTGAATGGTGTGAACCCTTTGGGACTTAATACCTGGAGCAACTCTATTGCCAGTAGGTCTTCTAAGTACACATGGCACTGTAGTGGCTGCTGCACCTGCAGTTACTAGTTTGTAACCCCAAAGGCATCTCCTTCTTTATCTTTTTGAGGCAGGATTTTTTAAAGAAATTAGGATCGAGTTTGTTAAATTTTAACCACATATGACTTGGGATGTGGCTGTTTAAAAACTGTCTGCTTTACCCTTTTATTTTCTGCTATGCTATTTTAGAATGTAGAAAAATATTTAATATAAATTTTAGTTTTTATTCCAATTACCTTGTGTTATCTTATAAAGCTATAATTTAAAAGGCAGGTTCTGTGAGAGCCATTTGTGTCAAGCTCCTGTGTCTTGCTCCTACTTCACCAAGAGAAAAATTAATGGTATTGTCCTTTCAGATTCAAGAATCTTTTTCAGAGAATGTGGACTCTGCTGGATTTTGTATCTTCATCTTCTCATTTATCCTTATTTTGTAGCAGCTGAAAAACTGTCCCAGTCATAATTTCATAAACCATGTGTTCAAGGCTATAAAGGAAAACAGGAACAGTTTGCATGGACTTTTCATTCCGGGTTTGTATAAGGGTAAGTGGTCACTGGTATTTTCATTCATTTGCAGTTCTAAAGTTCAGACCAAGATCAGCAAACCTGAGGCTTACCAGTAACTGAGGTGCTAATGGAACAAGAGAGAAGGAGAAAGTAGGGGTCAGAATTAAACTGAGTTACACTTTAAATCATGTGCAATTGCAAAACCAGAATCCGAGCTACTGTCTAAGAAACTGCCAGTGCTCCTGGAGTAATGTGGAGGGTCTGCATGTAAAGGATTGTTCCCTTCAATAGGATTTACAGTTTGTAGACAAGAGTTCTGTTCTGTATTGTATGGCCAGAGATACATCCATGTCAAGTATTACTGTTAAAATCTGCTAGGCACAGAGATCTTGCTCCTCGTGTGCTCACTGAGCCATGGCCAGCTGCAGGGCTGCAGGCACCACTGACCAGAAGGGCCAAGTGCAGTGCACTGCAGCTGGTGACTCCTGGGGCAGTAATGCAGCACCAGTCCGAGCTCCTCCTCTGCCGGTGGGAGGAGGGGCTGAGGCGGCGCTCGGCACTGCTGCCCCGGGGCTGTCCCCACCCTGCTGCAGTCAGGGCAGTGCTGCAGCCCTGCAGCCAGCACGGGGCTGCTCCAGGGACAGACACTGCACAGGCTGGGCCCACCCCGAGCCATGGGGGTGTCCTCTGGATCTGCTTCCCTGTCCCCCTGGTACCCCCAGTCTGCAAGCACAGTGAATGTGCTCCAGCAAGGGGAGCAGCAGCACCTGCCTTTGGCAGCAGTGTGGCAACAGCTCCTTCACGGCTGAGCTGCAGCTCCTCACTATCAGGTTAATTAGCAAAATGTTTAAGGATCTGTTCTACAGCTTAAATGTGTTTTGTGTTGCTAAAAGTGGCACTTGAGTGCTGCAAGGTGGTTCTAGTAGCAGGTCAAAGGTTGCCACTGTAGTCAGCAGGACTCTCTTTGCATGGCACTTAGAGTATTTTTGACAGGATTTTTTTTTTTTTTTACAAGCATTTGTTTTTTATTATTTTCACCAAAATAAAGCATATAGCATACAGTGTTTTCACACATTTAGGAGGTAAATAAGTGTATCTTGAATTCTTTAATACCATGATAACATATGTAATACAAAGTTATTTCTTCATTGATTTTAATTTAAATACAGCTTGTTAGCCTTTTTTTAAAAAACAAACTTTTATTGTGTTACCATACATTTCCCTTGTTAACTTACAGATGTTTAAATAACAACAGGGAAAATACTGTGATGTGTATTGCTAGAGATAAAAAGGTGCTCTATTAGGATGAAACCTGTATATCAAGTTAGCAACCTGTAAATTAAAAAATCCAACACATTAAATGAATGCTGTCACTTGAACTGATAAAGAAAACCTTAAGAGAATAACAAATACTTCACCTTCAATTTGTTTGTAGAATAATAAGAAAATAATCCAGTTTTTGTATTTCCACACTGATTGGTATGCATATTAATTTATCTTCTACTTGTTTGCAATTATAAATAAATAGAGGTATAAAGACAAAATCTCATACTGCCGTTCCCTCGAATATACCAGCTACAGTAGATGCATATTTTAAGATCATAAATACATTCCCATTCAACTTAATCAAATACCATAGGACTAACTGCATGTGCTCAGTTTCATGCTGCATAGCTGAGAAAGGAAAGAATCTGGTGGCACTTGGTATCTTTAATGGCACTTCTTTCAGCAAAGGATAGGGTGCATTTGTGTCACTAGCCAGGGTTACCCTTCAAACCAGTCCCTTAAAATTGGCTTGAAAATACATGGAACACTAAGGAAAGCAACAATTCCCGTGCTGTGTGCCAGGCTTTAGCTAACGGTGCAAGGATCATCGTGGCTTGACTTCATTTCCCCTTCCAGCAGCAAAGTGATCACAGCCTTGCTCAAGTAGCTGCACGTTCCCTTCTTTCCAAGTGGGTGGGTGTTGTAGAATGCAGTCATGTCACTCTGCAGAGAGGGAACAGAGGCTGCCATTAGTGTGAACGTGGAAAGCAGCCACACACAGGGAAACAAGAACAACATCAGGTATGGTAGAAACACAAATGTGTTTTCTGGACTCTAAAACTAGAGAATAATTCTGCTCAATTTTCAGAAATCTCCCATATGTACTTACCTGCATCTACTTCCTCACTGAGTTTTCCAGGACTGCACAGATACCACCTTCTTAACATTTTTTAAAATGTCATAGCTGTCAGAGAACAACTGCTCTCCTAAAACATGCAGCTGTGTGATGCCTGTGTGGTAGAATGGTGAGCCAGGGCCTTGGGTGTACATGAGGTGTAAACTGACTGAAGATTTATTCAGAAGGAAAAAAATCCAAGATCCAAACCACAGGTAGCACATGAACTCATTCATTAATCAGATCACCAAAATAGGTGTCCTTCACTGAACACCTGTTTTTCACAGTTAGTGACATTAAAACACCTGCTTACTCTCAAATTGTGTATTAGCTGCTCTTAATGCCTTAATTCAGGAAATTGGTTACTTTTATTAAATCAAGGGCAGAGATTGTGTGGAGAAAATAATAAGATTTCTGTAGTTTTAGGATGTGTCTAAACTTACTAGATTAAATACTTTTGATATTTATTACATGTTAACAGGGAATTAACAAAGTTCAAAAGATTTACAAGTCCATTTAATGGAAGACCACAGTTCTGACAAATCAGGAGTTTTTAGCGGTGTTAAGAAACCTTGAGACAGAGCACCCTAAGAACATTCCCATACAAGGTTACAGTTACTGCCAGCAGGCATCCACATGGGAATATGGGAGAGCCAGGTTCCAGAAAATTTTAATGCAAGGAGCTGAATTTCCAACAACAATCTTAAATACTAATCACAACTCTGAATCAGGGGCTCTTTCTAAGACACAAAAAGGCATTATTCTAGGTAGGTCTGGGCTTGGAGAAAAAAAATTCATCACTTCAATAGAGGCTAGAGCAGCACCAGTAAAAACTGGGGTATGCACGGAATTTTCCTTTCTGTTTGTAGCCATTGGGGATTTGCAGCTTGTCACAGAAGTCAGTAGCAAATTCCAGGTGCTGAGTGGAGCTGGCACTTGAGAGCCATTTGTGTGGATGATGGGTGGTTTTGCTATGGCCACAGAGTCACTACCCTCCAACATGAACCAAAAGGATCATAATTTCCAGGAAATTGTGTTCTTTTCTAAACAAAAGTATTGTGCAAATTGACACACTGCTGGGGCTGGGTATCTGGCTTGCTTTCACATCTTAGTATGAAAAATCAGTGGCAAAAGAGTGAACATTTAAACGTTTGAAAAATTTCTTAAGCAGCACATCCTTCCTCTTCTTTTAAAGGGACTAAAAATTCAGCAAGAGGAAGAGCTGTTGCATGTCAGTGTTGTGAATCAATAGATTCTTCAGAGCTAGCACAGATAACTTCAAATATATTGTCCACAATAAAATGCCAGCTGGAGTGAGGAAGATCATCCTTAGTAGCTCTGGGACTTGTCTCACCATTTTACTCTTATCTCCTCCTTCAACCAGGCCAATAAACCTGGCTTTATTACAGAATTTCAGGGCTTTGAGGCACCAAAAATTCTAGTGAGAATATTCAGAGATCTTTAAAGCATAAAACCTATAATTCTAGTGAAGAAAATATTAAAAGCATTTATTCCTTTATTTGAATTTTAGACAAACTTTTGCTAGTTCATGAATGCAAATCTAACAGAAAAATCAGTAACTAAGAATGGTTCTGTATCTCAAGTTCTTACTTTAACACTGTCCATATGAATTCTTTGTTTATTAAAGTTTTCTTAGTCTGTGTGTACATAAGATCCTAAGTTCACACTTCCTCGCTGAACTTTAGTTTCTTTTGTTATTTTTAACTCTTCTCTATTCTTGTGTCCCTCCTAATGAATTCTTTCCCCTTTGAGGATAACTCTTCCAGCTCACTGAGAGTCCCATTTCAGAGCCATGGAACACAGAGTGTTCTCCTTACTGTAACATTTTTGAATTTACAACTCAGCAATAAAGTGCACCTCTTTCATCTCTTAGAGGCTCTTTGCAGACCTAGGCAGCACGTGGGTATATTAATTTCTTATTTATGTTCCATTCTGAACTTCTATCAATTGCTTTTTACTCTGAACTGCACAGAATTAACATTTAGAAGTAACTTCAATAAGAATGGTAAATTTGGTAAGACAGCAATATTTTACTCACTTGATTTTCAGCTCCCTTTGGACTGCTGTGATCTTTCTGAAAGTCATGAAATGCTTCTTGCACCACCTTGTCCAAGTCCACTTTGTCCTGGAACTCTAGCTCAGGATTTCTCTCCAAAATAACAGATATAACCATCAGCAACTAGAAGGCAGAAAAAGATTGTAAGACTTTACATTTCATTTTTTAAAATTCAGGTTACATAACAGGACTGCTGGTAATTGCATATGCCTCTTTCAAGCAGGAAGCCATTTAATAATGGCACAGGTAATAGTGCACAGATAATAGAATTCTGACTTTGATAAAAGAACCACTGGAAAAGCAGGCTTTTATGAAAGGTTACAATTGCTGGTGACTGCCTAGGTAAGGGCATGGTGTAAATGATTGACATTAGCATCTAACTTGGCTGGAAGCCAGGGAAGTTATTTTCCATTTTACTCAGTTTACTGTGTGGCTGCACAAATGCTGTGGAGAGAGTGAAAGGCAGCAAACACTGAACTTCAGCATTTGGTGTTCTGAGGCATAATCACAGATGCTGAAATTCTGTTATGATGAAGTTTATCAAAACCAGAGAAACAGTCAGCAGTAAAGCCTCAGTTCGTCAGAATTTACATTCCTTCCATCTGAAAAGGAGCGTAAGGTTTAAAAGGTTTAAAGGTTTAAAACAGGAAGGTGAACATGATGAGTGGCCTGTTGTAACATCTACAGGTAGGCAGTGGAGTCTGCACTGGTCACCTTGGGTTTGCTAATTTTGTTATCTTTTAGCAAAAACTGGGGGTACTCCAGCAACCAGCCTGAGCATGAGCTGTGAGCCAGAACTGAGAGGGGGTGATGTTCCTGGGGAGGAGCACTCACAGCACCAGGGGCAGGGACTGGGGACCAGCAGTGAACGCTGCTGGCAGCACACATGCCAGGTACCAGTGGGGCAGCTGCTCCTGATCTGTCCTGAAAGCAAACATTGTGTGCAGTGGGGGCAAGGATTTAAAGAGCCTCTTGCTTTCCTGTTAGGATGAGGAACACAAGGAAATGGGAAGGTGGCTGATTCAGTAGTGTAAAGCTACTCACTAGGCAGCCTCAGCAAAAAGGGAAAGAAGAATCGTTCAGAGGGCAGGCTGGCTATTTTAGAGCATTTTACCTTAGATCTAGGAAATTGTTAGGAAGAGGCATGTGCTAAGGTCTTGAAGGAAAGCTACACTGGAATTATTAGATTTTTACCTCCTCTGACCTAATTGTATTGCTAGTGTCATTAATATTTGCTGAAGGGGAAGAACATCGTGAACTCACTCTGAACATGTAACAGGAACCTGTTTAATCATAAAAATCTATGGAGAAACCTCTGAAGAAGTGTTTATATGGAAAATGCTATTTCTTCAAATATTTGAGTCTAGGTTATTTTTTTGTTTTAGGCTGTAACATACTAATGCACACTATAAAATGTCATTGATTATTGGCCACAGACCTCCACAATGATCTGCCTGTATTGTGGCTGGTCGATGTTTTGCAGCATATCTTCAACTAGGAGGGAAAAATTCATTTCGTACATCGTCATATCCGATAAGGTTGGTTGCTGAAAAACAAATCATACTTTTATTCAAAAACCACATGCATTAAATCAAACCCACCCCCAGGCAGAGCCTACTTGCTTGCTGAACAAATAATATTGAACTAAGAAATAATAACCTTTTTGTAGGATCAAAAAGGGAGCAGATTTCAGAGTTCATGACTTGCAAAGTCTTCTACAATTACAATTTTATAAACGTGCTTTAATAAAAATATTTGCTTTCATTCTGTTGTAATTGTATTTTACTCCAAACGAAATAGAAAACTTGACAATTTTTTTTCCCCAATTAACAAGTTACTCTAAGTAAAACATGATGGCTTAAAATGACCATTAATGATAAGGTATTTCACCATTTCTAGTCGGGGGAACAGCAGTAGCTGAGCCTGTCTGTGGGATTACCTGGGGCAGGAATCTCCCTGCCACGATGAGGCCATTGGGGGTTCTCTCCAGGATCTGCCACACGCGGTCGTAGAAGCCGGCAGGAGTTCTGTTCAGGGAGCCATCCAGCTGCCTCCTGTTCAGCCAGCTCCTGGGGGCACACAGGGACAGCCTCAGCACACCTGGCACTGCACAGCCCTGCCAGCCAGGCAGGGGAGCAGGGCCCCAAAGGCACCTCTGCTGCACACCCAGCACAGGCTGTGCTCTCTGCTGAGGGGCACCTAAAGCAAGCACGGGGGCTCAGCGTGCAGAGAGCACAGTGGCACCCTGGGGGTGTCTGTGCTTTATGGAACTGCACAAGAAGCAGCAACTGAGAAATCCACCCAGTGCAGGCCAGTAACAGTAGCAGATCCAATTCATCAGGTCTAATCCTATAAGAAAAATGCATTTCAGCACATTTGTCGAAGGCAAGTGTTTTTCCTGATGGTCTGTAGAAAACAAGTGGCCTGCAAATTTAGAAAATTCAATAGTTTTGTAAAACTAAGGCTTTGAGCAAACCGAGTCACATTCTTCACGAATCACAAATCCTGTTTGCCTTCAGAAGTATACCAGCTTTTTTCTTTTTTACTTAAAATCATCAAGTATGGAATTTAATTTTCTTATTTTTTCTTCTCAGTGTTACTGTAAGAATGGGGCTTTAGCCAAAATGTTTAAAACACCAGCAATGGAACTTGAAGGAGTGGCATCCACATGTATGAATTAATTGCTGGATTCACAAGACAGATTTAAGTCTTCTGTGGCAGTCCTGAATGTATTTGACAGAGAAGACTTCCTCAAGTTACTTAGTCCTTAGCTGCTTTTTGAATTTTAAGTAGAAAAATCAACACACATTATTTTTTAGAAAAACTATAATTAAATTACTGTTTTACAATATGCCTCATGCCTTTCTGTATTTCTAAGACCTGATTCTGGTAGGCTGCTTGAAAAGAAAAAAAAAAAAAAGGAAATTCCCATGTCAACTTGAACAATGTTGTTATGCAGACCTTTCACAGCCTAGCTCAAATTAATTCAGCACTAATAAGGTTGGAGGTTTCATTTTTGCTCCATATGTATTGGTAGATTAACATGACATGCTTAGGATAAAAACACTTGTCTGTAAAATTTCATCAAGACACCAGTGTGCTTGATGAAATTGCTGAAATATTTTGCATTAAAAAACTCTTAAATACTGGAGAAAGGGTGAGAATTCCTTCTGAGATACAACCAGTAAAGAAAACACTAATTCTGACAACTGCATGCATGGTTTTACACTTCAGTTTCTTAGTGTAGCTCACTCCCAGATACACCACAAGACAAAGCAGACAGTGTTGGTTTTGGTTTTTTCTGGGTTTTTTTCTTTTCTTTCCCCCTTTTTTTTTTTTTCTTTGTTTGTTTTTTTTTTAAGAGTAAAAATTATCACTAAGTGGTGCATCTTCTGAACGGGTTTGAGCTCTAGGTAATTTGGATACACTTTCTAAGAACAAAGGAGATGTTTAAAGTTAACCCTATCAAGCCAGGGCTAAGCCCATAAACAGTGTGGGCTCCTTTCCTGTACAACTGTATTGGATTAACATGGCAAGGTAAGAAAAAATTTCTCATAAGTCACTTCTCAATTAAACACTAAACTACCAAAAAGTCGTGTCTACTGTGACAGTTTCATCTTTTTCTCTGTACAGCTCCGTCCTTGGATTAGGATAAGAAAACTTCCATAAATGCAAAAAGACCAGTGCTGTGGTAAAAATAACAAGTTGTTTTCTTAATACAAAAAAAGAAGTATTTGAAGATGTCAAAAATGCTCTGACAAACCTACATTAATAGGGTCAGGAAGAGAGTCTTGCAAACTGAATAAGCAAAGTGAGTTTCAGAACTGTTTGGACCATTAAAAAAAAAATATGCTCCATTTAAAAAGAGTTTTGTGCAATCTTGTGACCTACATGAATAGATTAAAAAGTGTAATCTGTGGAGTCTGTGCTTGCAGAAGTGTCTTCTGTGAAAACTTGGAGAGAGGTTACTTGTGGAGAGACTGTTAGGGAGGTAAATACACCATTAGCCCTTTCTGTATGACTAATTGGCAGTGAGCTCTGGTAACACATTACCTGAGATTTTTTTTTTTTTAAAAACATCACAAGAGTAGGAAAAGCTGTCCTCAAAAAGAGAAAAATAAAAAAGAAAAGGAGGAGGAAAAAAAAAAAAGTATTCTGTATTTCCGTGCAAAAGGAAGAAACCTTTTGAAAACAAGTCACTAATGGGCAAGGAAAAACGAGTTAGCAATACTGTACAGGAAGAAGTTAGAAAAGAAGTTAGAAGATTGAAAGTTTTGAAGGATATGCTGGTGAGTTTTTGTACTCAACCCAAAAAAGAAATCCTCAGAAACTCAACCCAGGTGCCCTTCAGTGACCTACCCATGGTGTGTTACAGGCATCAAAAGCAGCAGCTGCTGGGGCAACACAGGTAAAATCTCTGACAAAAGGTGGTGCTTGAATTGCTTACTGAGATTGACCAAATGCTTCCTAAAGAGCATTAATATTGAATGGGAGATGCTGCAAAGGAGTTGTTCTGCTGTGGTTTCACAGGACAATGTCAGCACCAACATGAGCAGAGACAGCAGCTAAACAGCAGGAACTGATCAGCACAGCCAAGGCTCTGAAAAGCATCTGGGAGGTACAGAACAGAACTAGTGGGACTGAGAGATGAAGCAGCAATTGAAGGAGCTCTTTTCTCAGGGATTAGAGATTGGGGAAAAACACAGGTGTGTTTTGAATGAAGCAGGAACATAAACAGCAGGATGTGTGGTGCAATTCCTCTTTGTTGAGAGGAAAAGCCCATCACCTGAATGTCAAGGACTATGGAAATGATCAGCAATATTATGTGCCAAAGTTTAACTTAACTAGAAGTAAAACCAAGAGGAAGAGTTTTGACTTCACTCTTATCAATAAAGTTAAGTGGAAATTTTGCATTTTTAACTTTTGTTTTGCATACTTGGTATCACAATGAATGTTCTTTTTGGCAGCTGATTACAGCCTGAAGAAATGATTCCAAGTTTCAGGCAGTACCACTAACTTTTAAGAATTCTAGAGAACATCTGCTCTTACTCATATAATAACCTAGAAGAAAGCAGACACTGAACAGTAGATAAGCTGTTTCTACAAGTCACTTAAGTGGAGGTATTGGGTAATTTTTGGCTCCTTTTCCCCACATCAAAGAGTGTAACAGCTCACATTATAGCAAACAGATCTCTTTTCTGTGGCAGTAAAGAGATTTCCACAAAGATAAAGCTGAAAAGGGAATATGCAATAGAAGAGAAACAATTCTAGAACCTGGGCCCATGTGAAAGAATGAAAAAGTGCACTTTTGCCTATTCCTTTAAAAAATTACATAACTGATTGCGGATGCCTGGTGATTTCAGGTGCTCACAAAGCAGTTCAGGAATGAAATGTACTTGCACATTTGTGAATGAAATGCGGAGCCACAGCCCCACAGCTCGTTACCTGCCCGGCTGCTGAGGCTGCAGAATGTCCAGCAGGAGCTGCTTCACCTCACTGGGGGACATCTGGTACAAGTCCTTGGCTGGCATGTCCCCAGCACGGATCTTCAGTTCATACTTCATAGCATGGATAATCCATCTACATAAGGGGAGGAATATATTTATTCATTAAATACAAAGTTTCCAAATAGGAAATACTAGCCTAATAAAACAGCTCATAAGAATTCTACACAATCCTGCTATTTGGCTGTCAGGACGTGCATAAAATATCAGACAAACGCTCTTCCTGTTTGATTGGAACATGATACAAGCTGAAAGGAATAATGCAATTAAGAAATGTGTTGTGGACCGTGTTATCCATAGAGAAGATTGATTGGACTACATTCCCTATATTCCACGTTCATTAAGACCAACATTTACCTACCTTTTGATGTTAAAATTCCTACTCAGAATTATGTTTTGACTGTATATGCATTTTGCTGATGAGTTTTAAAAAGCCATAAAATTTACAATATTTTACATTTACAAAGACTTCAGGGCTTATTTCTAGTTTTAGCCTTTGAAATTCCTTTTTGCAGTCTATCACACTTTCTTTTTCTGCTCCTTTTTGAAAAAAAAATTGATTCAATAAAAATATAGCAACAGTGAAGATTTTTAGCCTGAGGTATCAGAAGGGCAGAACTTGGCAAAGCGTTGAAGGAAAATGCTGAGTTTTATTGTGCACATTATGTAAAACCAGTGCTCCAGCCTCTGATGCAATATCAAAGATGAAATAAGGTACAAGTACATCAGAAGCCAGATAAGCACAGAACTCAGCCTCTTACCCTTCTACACTGGTCCAGTTCAAGTAGGCATTAGTAACAAAAGGAAACTCAACTAGTTTTTCTTCAAATAGTCCATAACACCTGATCAAGGCTTGGTACAGCAGAGCCTTTCTGTGTTTATCTGAAAATGCGGTGAGAGATTTAGGCTGTCATGGAACTGTTCAGCTAACCAGGTGTAGAGTCTTTTTGCTTACATAAGTTGAGTCATGCTCCTTTCTAGGGAGTTGTTATTAACTACACAGAATTTGGAGATGCCTGGCCAGCTGATTCAGTGTTGCTTTACTTCTGAGGTTTCCGGGACCATGCATTGGAGGTGCAAGATACCAGGGAGTAATAGGGCCCATTACATTATGCAGAACATGCTACTTTCATTTAATTTAGCAGGTAATGAGAGTCCTTGTCTTGTTACTAACAACACAACTGGCTCAGGAATTCTTTCCCCACTCATGCCTCAGATGTGTCTGTGTGTGAGTCCCTCGCTGGTATTTTCTCTTTGCAGTGGCCTACAAGCCACACCAAAGTCAAGGGTGGACCTTCTGCTGAGCTCTTCACTGATAAGAGGTGAATTCAAGTCAGTTGGCTGGGAGTTTTTACAGTAATAGGGCTGTCAGAAACTTGATCTATTTCAACATGAAACCCTGAAAACAAATCAATAACAAGACACTAAATCAAATCATTATCAAACTGGAACGGGATTTCTGTGAGAAGGTTAATTCTGCTCACTGGAGTGGGTGATAACACTGAAATAAAGGAAATTGAATCTCTAGCATTAACCTTGGGAGAAAGAAAAAAAAATTGCAAAAAGGATTAGCTACAGAGAATAAGGAAGGGGAGGAAAAGAGGAGTAACACAGATCTGTAGAGGGGACAGAAAAGCATTTAAGTGCAAAAGGATACTTCCAGTTAAATGTAATACGGGCAATTTTTTGTGTTATGATGACTGGAACATAGTGCTAAAGAAGAAATATGAGTCTTGTATGCTAGAAAAAAGTCTGTTGATATCTACTTCCAGTGCTGAAATGCTGTATTTTTCTCTATGGAAAAAAAAAAATGGAAGATGAAACACTTAAGTTCTGATTCTAAAGCGTGCTCACTGATTCAGTAAATCTCAGTCAGTAGCACCTGGCCTCTTCAAAGGAGTGCTTATTCAAATGCATGTCTCTTCCTAAATGTGAAAAAATTAATTAACTTCTGTGGGTAGCAAAGTAAATGCAGATATCATGGAATGTGACAACACTCAGCACAGCCTATTTGTAGGTCACCTTGTCAAAGAATGAAAGAGAACAGGTGGGAGGTAAATGATGTTTTAACCTTGATTCCAGTTTGTGGTTCTCTGAAGTCTACATTCCCCTGCAATCCCAGAGGTACTTTACTGACCCAATCCTTATCTTCAGCATTCCACTGAAGAGTTCTGGGGAGTTGGAGATGATCCAGCCAATATGGATGACAAGTTCCTGCTGCACCACGGCTTCCCTTTCATCTTGCAGTCGGCATTTATCATAGATCATGTCCTTGATCACCGCGGGCGATAAGGGGTTGGAAATAACTGCTTCCTCCTGGCCAAACGCCCCCAGTGTCACCTGTGGTACAGGGAGAACATTCAGAGGATAGGGACAGCAAGAAAAGCACTGCAAAGCAATTCAGAAACTAAACTGCACCAACTGTGCTTTGCTTGTTAAAAATTTCACAATACAAGGGTAATTTTATGTCAGTGGCTGATGCTTGTTAATGCTGTTAATTGGGTGCTATTGAAGTAATAAACTTCACTAACAACCACAGTGAATACGGAATGTATTTTTCCAAATTAAAATAAAAATACAAGACCACTGCTTTGGTTATAATCAGGACTGTACATTAGGTTTAGACAGTTATATAATTTCATACATTTCAGCTGTGGAACTCAATTAAAATTCAGAATTAAATTTATAGTTTTGTTTTCTTATTTCTACTAGCATACTAAAAGATACAGCCTTAATTTTAAGAAAATATATTGCCGGTAGCAGATTGTTTAACCACAAAAAAAGAATTTTATTCAAATTCTGTTTTGTTTTTAATCTACTGTCAGTAAGACAACAACACTAGTTTTTCTGCTGAAATAAAGATCATTGTTATCACATGATCAAGGAAGGGATGTTAGGTTAAAAAGTTGCCAATAGCCTCAAATTACGCTGCATGCAGGTGTAGCCTTCTCTACAGCTGAGTAGCACCAGAAGCACAAACCCAGACCTTGGTCTGGAGTACGACAACAACCATTGCATGTAAGCAGATATACACATACATATATTTCATACAAAAATACAGAAATATTCAATTTGTATTATTTAGAAGCAACTATTCATAAATTCAATTAAAATTATTGTGCTGGGGAAGAAAAACAATGTTCTCCTTAGGAAAGGAAAAAATACAGACGATGAAACTTTCTTTGAAACAGAAACCCTGATAGACCTTTAGCTCAGCTGCCACTCACATGTTGTCTTATGCTCAATCACACAGAGAATGATTGCATTTTCATTAAAGAAGTGTTTCAAAAGATGCCTTAATACTTCACTCCATCTACTTCTGTCAAGTAAGAGGGCATACAGATAAAATTACAGAAAGGTTTGGGTGGGAAGGGACCTTAAAGATCATCTCGTTAAAACATTCCTGCTCCAAACCCCATCCAATCTGAACACTCCCAGGGATGGGGCAGCCACAGCTTCTCTAGGCAGCCTGTGCCAGGCCCTCCTCACTCTCACAGGGAAGAGTTTCTTCCTAAAATCTAATCCAAACCTGCCCAATTTCATTTTAAAGCAATTCCCTCTTGTCCTGTCTCTACATGTCCTTGTCAAAAGTCCCTCTCAAGCTCTATTGGAGCCCCTTTAGGCACTGGAAGGGTTTCCAAGGTATCCCCAGAGACCTTAAACCCAAAGAGTTACAGAAATCATGCCCCTTCCTGTCTTCCATAAATGCTGAACTGTCTTTTCAGTTTTAATCTTTCATTAATTAAAACTATTATTCAACTCCAAATACAATTATTAAACACATCTTTATTTTCTCTGGATTTCTCTTCTTTGGTAAGGTTTTTTTAAGCCATTGCATACTTTTAAAAGAAGCATCAGAGGCCTTCAAAATGAACAAGCCATTTTAGTTTCTGTTATCATTCCTTAATGCAGTTCTGAGGAGCAAAGACTTACCTGCTTGCCCTGAACTAAAACATTAGTAATAGATGGTGCAAGGCTGTCCACTAGTTTACCTAAAAGACTTGCTGCGAAGCGCACAACAGACCTGAGGGCAGAAAACAGAGCAATCCCACTACATATCACAGGCTAGTTTAATGAATTCAGATAGCAATCTGAAGTCTGCCACAGCAGAATCTCAAAATTAACTCAGTGAATACATACATTATTTACAAAGTGGAATTTGGATCAGATTTTATGCAATCTTCAGTAGGTTTTCATTTTTTAGTTCAGATATAGGTTAATGGATCAAAAATATATTTAGTTAGAACTCATTAAACTACCAGTTCCATAAAAAGCTTCTTGTTCTCTTCTCAACACCATCTTAAACAAAGGCAGGTAAGAAATGCCAGCTCCTCTTTTATGACATTTTCATCATTTTGCAAGATAACTTTGGTAATTTTTAAATTTATTTAAGAAAGAGTCAGAAAGATTTTGCAAGAGAAAGTATCACATATAACACCAAAGCCTTGCTGTGTGTTCCATGCTGAGGTAATATTTTGCATGTGCAGCATGAAAAGAAGAGACTTGTGTCACCTGCCAGGTTAAAAACGAGCTGTAACTTCTAAGAACCACATTTTTCCATATATGCAGTAGATGGTTAAAGATATAAATACATTTAATAATAATTTCCTGACAAAATACAAACTAACAGACCTGTAACTGAGCTTTTCTAGCATAGGTTTTGAGGCTACTAAGAATCATTTATTCACAGAGATGAGGAATAAGCTGTAGTATTCTATGGTGTTAGTAAAAAACTCAAACAGTTGATGTTGATTCCTGTGAAAACTGCTACACACTCCTTAAGATCAAGAGCAAAGCATTTCAAAAATGCATTAGCTGATACTATCAAAATGCAAATAAGCAAAAAAAAAATATCTCACAGAGCTGCACTTCAGATTTCTGGGCACTTTACCTGTTTCCCATGTACCAGTAAAGTAGTAATATGTGGGGTTATAGAAGAAGAAAATTTCTGTGCAAATGCAGCACTGTAGCGCAACACCAACCTATATGTGTGTCACATGGCAATCAGGGAAGAGAAATGAAAAACAGTTTACATATTTTGTTCCTAAAAATACTTCTGATTTTTATTAATTACAAAAAATACCACCAAGGTATTTTGGGTCTACCTCATTATTGGCAAAGGCCCATTTAACTGTACGTAGAGACAAAAATTAAAAACATATTTATATTTACTGACCTGTTAGGAATAGTTACAGAGTGAGAGAACAGAGTTCAGGACAGGCTTGACTTTGATAAAAAAGAAATTAAACTTCTACTGAGCTTCAGGGCAAAGAAATTAATAAACAACATGTAAATATCAACCTACTTGCTGAAACCTTTTAAAGTTATTGTGTCAAAGTCAGGCTCAAAGCAAATTACTTTAGGGCAATAAATCTGAGTTAGTGCATCAGCTTAAATGATTTGTATCTTATCACCAGCCTTCCTCCATAGAGCTATTGACAATATTTTATCATGCCCTGTAAGAAATAAGAATATTAACATTCTTCTCACATTATTTCAATTTAATGAGGCCTGTGTATTAGCAATAGCATTCAGTGCAAAACCAGCCTATTGCTTTTGTATTTTAAAAGATAACAGTAAGAAACTGCTTCTTAATTTTTTAAAGCCTATTAAACCAGACCTTCAGCTACCATGCATCAATACAACTGTCAGGAAAGCTGCCATTTTCCCCCTTTAAGTGTGTGAGAATCCAGCCCTACTTTCTATAAAAACATTAGGAAAACAAAACTGGTGTAAGCCAGAAGGAACACGATATTTGTATACAAACCAGAGCTTTCTGCTGCCAGCTCGTCTGTAGATTCTTTCAATATGCTCAGCAACAGTACCTAAAGGCATTGAACAAAGAAAAGAAAAACAAAACACGAGCAAAAAAAAGATGCACAGGTTCTCATTTAACAGTAATAAGGCAAGTTTGATGAGACCAGTTAATTCTGAATCTGCTTTAGTAAAGCACTTATCTATTATGCTGTACATCTAAAATTCAGATGCAATCATGTCCCCTGTTTCCCAGTGAATGTTGTTATGAAAAAGCCAAACCAGATTTCAGCTGAATTTGCTGTGCATGCTGTAGAGACACCTATAATATCACCTGTTCTTGTAATATACTGGGGAAAATTAATCTGTATATAGATTTGGCCTGTAAAGGTACATCCTCAAACTGCAGAACCTAAAGTTCTTCAGCCTCTGTTTTTAGATTTCTGTTTTATTGATTGGGTGATTATTAATGTCAGTCTCAGTAGTCTCCATGCAGGGCACTCTTAGTCAGTGACTCAGACCATTCAATACAAGGTGCATGTTAAAAAGGTTATCATCACCCACCAGTTCATATGGGGTGGCACTGAGAGGTCTGTACAAGTTACCTCTGAACACTCAGAGGCACAAATGCACTTTTTTTGGACCTAATTGGTTTCAATGGCATTTTTAAGTTCATCATCATGATCCAGTGGCTGTAAGTGGTAACACTGCTTGCTTACAGAGGTTAGGGAATCTGCCTTGAGCTGTTTCTAGAACAAAGAACACAACCTACAAAGGACTAAAGAAAGCTCCTGAGGCTCCCAAAGCCTCACAACACTACAGGTAAGTGCTGGAAAAGGCCACTTCACAGCCTCCATGGGCCTAATGTGCAGATTGCAAGCACGACTTGCTTGTCAGCCAATGTGTTTTATTCCCCTTGACGTGGCTTTCCAGTCCTGTGTGCAGTTTTGGGCACCACAACAGAAGAAAGATAGAAAGATATTAGAAAGTATCCAAAGGAGGCACAGGAAGATGGTGAAGGATTTAGCAGGGAAGCCATGTGAGGAGTGGCTGAGGTGGCTTGGCTTGTTGAGCCCAGAGCAGAGGAGACTGAGGAGAGACCTCAGTGGGGTCTGCAACATCCTCACCAGGGGCAGAGAGGGGCAGGACCAGATCTCCTCACTCTGGTGACTGATGACAGGACTCCAGGAAATGGCTGGAGCTGAGTCAGGGAGGTTTAGGTTGGATATCAGGAAAAGGTTCCTCACCAGAGGGTGGCTGGGCACTGAACAGGCTCCCCAGGGCAGTGGGCACAGCCCCAGCCTGACAGAGCTCAGGAAGCTCTCAGGCACGTGGGGGGATTGCTGGGATGTCCTGTGAAGGATGATGATCCCTGTGGGTCCCTTCCAACTCAGAATATCCTATAGATTCTATGATCTTTTTAACACAGCAACACAGATATAATGTATGTTTATGTCAATATGACAGCTCTTCTCCACATGAAGCAGCCATCTCATACCAAAATTAAGAAGCAGGGCTCTGTAACATGAGGTGGGAAGTCCCACTGCTTGATGAATAACTAGAGTATATTATTTTATTTGAATAGCCCTCTTTTTATGAGGAGTCATATATAAAAAAGGCAACTAAAAAGCAATCTTTGGGAAAAAAGACAAAACACCAAACTTTGTAGCAAAAAATCCCAAAGGCTCACTAGCCTTTTCAGAATTATATTACAGGAATTTAGACCCTGTGCTCTAAAACAAAGCCATAATACAAAACCAGAGCTTCACAGACACATTGAATTGAAGTGAGATTACATCAAGGCAGAATAAAAATTCAGTATAAAGCCTCATATAGTTACAGACATTTAGACTTGTCTTTTGTTTCCATTTTCTTTGTAGGGTCAAATCCTGTATTTTTTCTTAATCTATACATTCAAAATTACAACCAGATACAGCACTGGCCTACAAACAATCTAAAAGCATTCATATATCCAGCAGCTCAATCCCCACCCCCCACCAATTTGCATCTCCTATTTAATGCAGAAACTGCTCTAAATGGCAGAGAAAAGAGCTCTACAACTGCTGGCATGCACAGCTATTATTCATGTTCATTGCAACTAAGCATACAGCTGCCTGCTCAGAACAGTCAAGTGGAAGAAGCTCTTACCTTCCTTGGTGATAAAATTCGGCCCTTCCCTTTTAAGCAATATACTTGAGAGTAACACTTGACTTGCCAGGCAATTGCAGTCCTTAAATAAAAAACCAGCAACAACAGAAACATAAACAGCCTTCAGATTGTCACTAAAGCAAAGCCAGAAGAACTATTAAAAATTTCAGGTGAAATCAAAGGGCCTTTTCTTCTTTTCAATTTAAGGAAAAGTCTACATATTTTATTTTCAAGGGGATTTTACAACTATTCCATACCCTGTGTATGCTGTATCCTTGTCACTGCTGCTTGCAGAGGCTTCTCTGTGGATCATATGAAACTGTAATAATTTGACCTTGGAAAAGTTTCCTGATTATTTCGTTCTCAGGTCCTTTAATTTACAGCAGAAATGCTTGTAATGCAATAGGGAACCAAGTAGAACACTTGGTGTGTTTGTATCAACACTAGATCTAGAACAGTTACTGGTAGTTTTCCTCTAGACAGAGGAAACAAGTGGCAGATTGGAACTATCCCTTGATGCCATTAAGAAGTTCCCAGTCCATCCAAGTGAATACCCACTGCTCAAGTCCTTTGACTTGCAGTTTGTCAGTAAAATATCTGTTCTTAGGATACATGGCAAATGGATCCCCTCCCAGAGGGTCACCTGGCACCAGGGATGATTGGGGCAGCTGGGAGAACTGAGAGCCAATAGTTACATGTGAAGGGCCAGGAAGCTCTGTGATAAGATAAAGAGGAGGATTCCCTGAGTATGGAGAGGAATATCAAATATTTCATGTTGTTAGCTGTGCCCCAACACTGATCATGCTGATCTAAGTAGGCTGCTGGTAAAAAGAGTGTCAGCACAGAATTTCTTATTTCCCGAGAACGAGTTACACTGTACTTTTATCAAGTTTTCTTACATTAAGTTTCTGCAGGATCTCATATGTTGACTTGTTTTTCCAGTCATTAATATTTACATCTGGTTGCTGCTCAAGTTCAGAAGCATTGGGAGTACTAGATTGTCTCTTGACTTTTGAATGTTTTGGAAGATCCAGCTCCTCCAAACTCTTAAATACAGGAGCCCTGAAAAATAAGTATTAATTTCTTCATGGTTCACAAAATATTTTAATAATCACATAAATCATCACTACTATTTACACATAGCCTTACTCTTCTGTTTCAGTGATGCTTAGGAAGTCAAGTTGTTCAACAACTGCTCCAGATATTAATGTCTGCAATGAAAAATTGAAAGCAAATTTTAAAATATGTACATGACTATACAGCTGTCTTTTAATCTCAGTATGTTGCTGGTGGTTTCCATTGAGAAAGTAGTTTTTTTATCTACAGTTCCAAATATTTTACACTTTCAGAGTATTTTTGCTCTTTCATGAGGAAAAAGACAGCTTAAGGCAGCAGAAGTCTCTTGGGGCTGCTGTCTCCTTTTTGCTCGTGTTCCACTGTTCTTTTGCCCTGTCCAGCTTCATCAAGCACTGTGCCCACCACTCAAAGCCAGGGCTGATGGCAACACTTGAGACTGAGGATTTGCATTCCTCAGAGTCCTGCACAGTCCCCCTGCTCTGGATCCCAATGCTCATTATTCCAGGGATGGCTGAAGGCCAGGAAGTTTTCCTGTCAGCCTCACTGATGTTTCAGGCAAACACTACAAAGAGCATTCCCACTCTGTACTCATTCCCTAATCCAAGCATGCCTGGCCTAAGTTTGCACATCAAATGCAGCTTACAAATACTTCCATCTCAAAAGATTACATAGCTGAAACTCAGTGCTGCATTTATCTGATGTAGTCATTTTCAATTCATCCACTCTGAATTTATAGGAATTCCCCATTTATCTACTGCCAGAGGAAATGTATTGTACTACAGCATTTTTAGGACTGCTTCTGATGGTTCTCATTAGCTAAATAAAAATGAGTGTGTTTTGTGAACTTTTATATTCCATTTTCACTGTACATGAGTTGCAGTAAAACACTGATCTGTTACAGTGTGAGATGACAGAATATAAAAACCCTGCTTTGCTTTTATTACTGGTGCCATTCATTCTTTGCCTTGCACATCTGCTTGAACACATGATGACAATGAAGGTAAAAATCAGAAAAGAGCTACAAAAATTCTGAGCATACAAAATTTTTAATTAGATTTGGTATACTTTACAGCAACAAAAGAGCATCCACCCAATTAGAGATACTCATTCTCTCTTAGGCATGTTTAACATGTGCACCTAAATGAAGCAGCTGAATGCAACTGACAAAGATCAATATATATTTTGTTGGAATAAATGAATTATTCAAGAAAACACCAGGAATTAGACATGTCCCTTGTTCTTTTCCCAAATCCTCTCCTATAATGAAACAAGACTGTTAATAAAATGTGCCAGCTGTGCAGTAAGACAGAGATTCCAACTCAGCTGCTGCAGCAGGCACAGGGTGTCCCAGCAGGAAAGGCACCCACCATCATCTCCACTGGCCTTCAAGTCAGACAAACATTTGTTTGTAGTCTTCCCATGTGCTCTTTTTAATGGCTAACAAATAAAGCAAAGACCAGTGACTGTCACCATCTTAAACCCTTGAAAACAACTCCTTACTTTTTCTATTAGAAAAAGAATCTTTCCAGAAGGTCAGTGAGTATGCATGGCAAAGTTTGCTCCCCAATGGCTGTCCAGTGTAGTGCTTAGAATAAGGACACAGGTAGATGGAGAAACTTCTTGTCTGATAAATCCTTCTTGCAAGGCAAGAAAGTCACTGCAGTTAAATTAAAAAAAACCAAAAAACAAAAAAAACCCCCAACAAATAAACCAAACCACAACAACCCTGCAGCCAAATTAAAGCTTTTCCATGGGCAGTAATGGCATTTGCTCTAAGAAGAGTCAGTGGTACCAGAGGAGACTCCATGACCTATGTGTGAGCAACAGAAATACAGAAATACTTAAAGATTCCAAGGATATCTTAAACCATCACAGCTAGAAGCATTTCCTTTCCCAATGACCCAGCTCTTCTACAAATTAATGATTTTCTAGGGAACAAGAAGTCATTACTCTATCCTTAGTCTTCTCTCTCTTACAAAAGTTGGATAGTTCAATAGGTGTAAACTAAGATTAACTACCACACAGGAGTATGTAAAATCAGCACTTGTCTTGGTAATTTTCACATTTTAATGAAGGAATGTTCCTGCTTTAAGATTCATTCAAACAGTAAAGATGTTAAAACTAGATCTTAGTTCTTGTAAGAATTTTAATATATGTGAAGCACCTTTTTTTTCCCCTCTGTGATTACCTAATCAAAAGAAATCCCTCAGTGCTTGACACCGTGGCTTTATCCTTTGGTAGTAATGTCACAAGATTGCCTAACAAAAAATACCACTTTCCCTTCTGGAAATCCTCTGTGAAGATTATGACTTTCAAAAGACTCATCAAAAGGAATTAAAATAAACCCATGTTTCTGTTGAGACAAACAACCAGTACCAAATGTTTTGAGTCTTGACTCCTTACTTTTATGAAACTAAATGAAATCAGAAGTCACACAGACCCCAAAAGTGGCAAGAATACATGTACCAGTATCAGGAGGTAAGAACACAACAGTCAGGAGAAACACCTTACCTGTACTCTGTCAACGTGAACCTTCACTCCTCCAACAAGCCCCTTTCTAAAGGCTGCCAGCATATCTAATATGGGACTGAATCTGCTCCCTCTGAAATTTGAAACAGAACTCCATTAATCCTGCTCTCAGGTGAAGCCCACACTGCACATCCTGCTCTTCTCTCTCCCTACCTGATGTTGTCCTCCCGGATGAGCACCACGAACAGGGGCCGGCCGTGCATTTTCCAGTACTGCTTAATGAACTGCAGGGCATTCTGTGCAAGGAGGAGCCTCAGTCACAAAACATCCCAAACAACACAGCAAACACAGCCTACCACAGCACACAGTCCAAGGCAGCAGAGCACCTACAGCCCTGAAAACCCCAACAGCTTCAAAACACTACTAAAGCACCAACCGATTTCTGCAACAGGCACAAGCTGCTGTCAAGCCCTGCTATTTCCTAAGCGTTCTGAAAATACTCCTAAGCAAATGCATGGATCATGGAGCAAACCTTGAGACAGTGCAGTGCTCTGAACTACAGGCAACGACCTAGAGAATGTGGGGGGGATCCAGGACTTGAATCCCAGACACTGGGATGGAAGCACCAGGGCCACTTTCTGTGCACTGACGTTGCTACTCGAGCCCAGGGCACGTGGTGGGCGAGCTCTGCACTGCTGCCAACCTTACAGGCAGGGAAGAGGGGCAGGTTTTAGTATTTGTGCAAAATCAAGTAGTGTTTCCTCCAGGTAAGGCTTTCATATCTCCTGTAAACACCTGTCTTGTTCTTTTTTTCAGCCAAGAACATTTGTTCTCCCAAAGAAACAAATGATAATTTGTTTGCTGCCCTACAGCATTCCCAGTCACTTTGGGAGCAGTTTTTTTTTGTCACAGAGAGATCCTCACTAGAACTCATACTGGGCTGACAGGATATTTGTCTCAATACACTTTCTAGCTGCAAGTTTGTTTTTGTATTATAATAATACACCCTGTACTGTGTTCCCCTTTCAGTCTTCTATCAGACTGCACAGTTTATTCTTCTACAGACTATTTTTTTCAGTTACTCAAATGAAAAGTTACAAGTACCTTAATGTCATCAATCAACATCATAACATCCTGAGACATGTAGAAATCACTGAGATCAAAAATGATCGAGTAGCAAACTACAGTCTTCCCAAGTATTCGATAAATCTGTTGAGAGAGAAAACTTCCATTTATCTTTTCTTTAAAACATTCATCAGAGCCAAATACAAGGACTTGAAAGTCATAAAATATGCATAAAATAACATTACATTTCAATTCTAGTTAAAATCACATAGACTAAATGTTTATCTGAAATATTTATCAATAATGAGAATATAAACTTTTCTTATAATAACCTTTGATGTTCCAAGGCATCCTATGGGTCTGTCCGGTCTTCCAGATAATCCCAATTTCTCATTGACTCCCAAATGGAAGTAAGCCTGTGAGAAAGAATCATGAAAACTGATAAAAACCTAGATACCAGCCTTTCTCATGTTCCTGCCACATCTCACAAAGAAGGCTGTGTGCAGTCTGCTTTGATTAGAAAATGATTCAGAAAATGTGGCTGTTATTGCTATTCAGGGTTGGGTTTTCTAAAAAACATTTGTTGTTTCCTATATTAGGTCTTTTTTTTAACTTCTTGCTCCTATTACTTTTCTAGTCTATGTAAGTAAAATATTTATTGATTTTTCACATTTCTTATTGAAATATTTTTTAAAGGATCATTTGCATTTATTGGCTAGGCAAATTTGCCTTCTGTAATGCTTTTCCAGAGTGGATACAGAAGTAAAAGAGTAATATAGGAACCCTTTAAAGATCTTTTTACAAATCTGTAAAATTACTGCATCAGCAACACAAGCAAGAGGGAATGATCTCATTATTCACAGCTTGATTCTTATTAGAGTTATGTATGCCTACCATTCAACAGATACAATTTTGCAAAAATAATCTTCACTTATTACATTGTATGAGTATAAAATCATAAGAAAACAACTAATCTGTGAGCAATACAGTATAAATGTATCAGTTAAACCTGACTGAAAGATGTAATTTTTCCTTGGCCTGTTTTAGGTAAGGAGCCCACCATTACTGCAGAATATTCAGAATTCTGAACATTTTCCAAAGTTCAATCTTTCTTTGTGTTATAGGAAGATAATTCAGAAGCAAATGAAAGCAAACACTTGAACAAACATTACACTCAATAACTTTCTACTGCTGTCAGCTTGGGGCCTTCCTGATCCTGCCCATGTTTCTGCACTAATACCAAGAGCTATTTAAAAAAGAAAATAAACAAAATTACCTACATGACCTGTTCATCCAGAGTAAGGAACTGTACTCAGGTGGGGAAGGATGGAGGCATCAGAACACTGATACCCTTCAATAACCCATCTGTGCATAGCAAAGCCAAACAATGCTGAACCTGTGCTTGTGCTACATAAGGCAGACTGGAAGAATGGCAGTAGACAGGGCCATTTGATACTAAAAGAACCTTCATTTTGCTGGAATGCAGAAATGCTTGCTTAACAAAAGCAGAACTGCACCAGCAGTGCAATGCTGCCCGTTTCCTTGAGGACTCTGTAGCCTGAGGCCCATGTTGACACACAGGCTACTAAAGCAGTTTCCTCCTCCAGTGAGAGTTCTCCATCTTGCTCTGTTACAGTCAAAGCTCAGATGCAGCACCAGGCACAATTCATTCAAGTCCAGCTGCTTCAAGCACCTTTGGGGTTTTTTATTAAAAAGCCCTTCAACTCTGGATTATTAAGCTGCTAATAGCAAGAAATGGCTGTGAAAGCAGACTGGGCCATTGGGTTGATTTATGAGCATGACCCAAAGTGCAGTGGTCTTGCACACCATCTGTTTCTGTGCTCCCTCTTCTCCTCTCAGGCCATGCCCAGGGGTGTTCTGCTCTTCTCCTGTGCTGTA
The DNA here is from genome assembly GCA_013397555.1 of Urocynchramus pylzowi. Classification (NCBI taxonomy): domain Eukaryota; kingdom Metazoa; phylum Chordata; class Aves; order Passeriformes; family Fringillidae; genus Urocynchramus; species Urocynchramus pylzowi. Next base: position 368,370 of record VZRH01004405.1, read on the forward strand.
CTTCCACTCCACATGTACTTTTTTCCTATGTATCTTGCCCCATTTTATTGTTTATTTCTTCCTTCTCTTTTCTTCCTTCTCTTTTCCCTGCTGCCCCCACTTTGTGGATATCTTTACGTGACTTCAAGTTCTACTTTCAGACCCCATCCATTTGTTACACAGCACTTTTTTGGATACATGCCTGTTTATAAGTCTAGAGATTCAAACTGCTGTCATGTGCTACCAGAGCAGTTCAAAAGTTTCTGATTAAATTAAATACTCCTTAGAACTGACAGCATCAGAGTAGGAAGTACTGAGATCCATATTTTCCATGGATCAACCTTCTATTCCCCAAAATATATTGACCGTTCCACTGTTGGCTTCCTTTCCCCTCAAAGGATGACAAATACTACCAGGAGCTTTTGTTTGTTTGCTTTTTGATTCATTTTGGTTATTGGCATAAGCCCAGTTCTCATAACATTCCAAACACTCTCTTTACTTCACAGCTCTGGCAGAGCCTTTATTAGAAGCCCATTAGGAAGAGGTTTTGTATCAGGTGAATTAATATTCTCATGGCACTCCTTTAAAAAGCAACTTTTGATGAGGCAACTGTACCTACCCATCATAAGGATAAAGGAAGTGTCAGAATTGCCAGATGTCTCAACAGCTTTAGAAAAATAAATTCTAACATAGACTTTTTCATGGATAGGAATTTAATTGATAATAATAAAACTTAATGAAGGTCTCATCTTTTTGGCAGGGAAACCAAACAAGTGATGGATGACAGAGTGACAATATATACCTCTATAGTAAAGTTATGGAGTATTCATTTGTTAAAACAAAGTTTCAGCACAGAATTTCAGGACAGATACAGACAAAAAAACCTGTATTTTGGAATATATTATCATGGAAGCTAGTGAGTAAAAATGGGCTCAGAAATGAACAAGGGTGGATGGAAACACGGATTTTTCTCTTCTCCCTGTTTTAGTCCTTCTCAGGTGTTAGTGGCAGCTGTTATTTGGGGTAAGCATGTTTCTGAATAAGCCACAGCCAGGTTTAGCACATCCTTCATCCTCACAGACTTAGGAAACCAGAAATATGTTGCTATATTCTCTACTTTGGGGTTTACTTTTTTTCTTGTGTCCTACAGACTCCTGATACAGATGTATACAAGTAGCAGCTAAAGAGGTAAACCAAAAAGGATTTCAAACCTAAAACTTCCTGGATATAATCAATCCAAGGGAAAACAGTGACAGAGATGTGGATATTGCCTGTTACAGGGGCTGCACTATGAAATCCTATGATGGTTTATGCCTACTGCCTTAATCCATTTCTTTGACTATTGCTCATTTGCTTGTTTCTCCATCAAGATTCATTCAGTTTACCAAGCTACTAATGTTATTAAAATTTTATTATTCATTCATTATACTTTTAAAATGGCTCAGGCAATAAGCCTAATCAGATAATACAGAACCTGTGGGCTCCTACATTTCCCTGGAAGCTGCAGGCATCTGTAACTTCCAGTGCCAGAACACCTTGCAACTGCTTTAGAAGGACAGAAATATGTAGACAACAGCTTAGGGAGACACAAGGACAATAGCTTGATATAAATCCTTGTTTTTACAAAAGAAATACACAGATGGATAAATAATTTTAAATGCAGAATTCCTTACTTTGACAAGTTCTTTCTGAGCCCATATCTGAATTGGTTCCACCTGCTGGGGGGTCTGAGTTTGGATTCCATATGTGTTCAGAAAAACTTGCAGGCTACAAATGAAATACAAATACATTTAATGACAAATCACAGAACAGTTTTAATAATTCTCTTGGCAGCAGATGTATACAAGTAGCAGCATTTTATTCCACACCACTTCATATGTATTGTTTAACCCTTCCTTAATACACAGGTACTCAACAGAAGTAAATACATACCGCTGGCTTTCTGCTATCAGGGCCACATGTACCACCAAATCATTTTCTAAAGGACCCTGCAAAATAATGACAAAATCATTGCTAGCATTGCTAACTAAAGATTTTATTCAATACAGCATGAATTATGTTTGAATAGCCAAGGACAGTGGCTATTCAAACAATCCACAACTACAACAGACAGCACTGTCTGCATTGCTTTTCCTTATGGTGTGAGCAAATTGAAAGATTTATAAATCTTAAGACTATGGGAAGCCTGTCCTACCAATAATACTCTGCAAGACACATTTTGGAGAATTAGTAATAAACAGATTTCTGGCAATCATTACACTGTTTGGATTAGTTGGGGGATTTTTTAATTAAGAAGAACTACATAGGGAAAACATTTTATTTCATACAAAAATTTAGAATTTATCCAATCAATATATCTCCTATATGCCTGATATGACCTAGTGTTTTGATACATATTTTTGTAATGAGTGAAATTATTCAGCTTTTTGTATAAACAATAAAATTCACTTAGAAATAATGACCTGATGATTTCAAACCTTTGCTCTGAAAAATTGTCATCACACAGCTGCTCTTTAGTGACATGAAAGACATATTACATTTTACTGGAGACAGCTGCATTTCCTTGGACTGTTTACTACAGAGACATTTCACGAAACAAATACCAGTATTTTACATCAGGAAACCATGCAAATAGGAGTGAATTCAATATGTTGGGTGAAATCATTGACTTGACTCCCTGGGTCTGAACCTGGCAATTCACCTTTGCTGTCTCTGGCAGAATGAGCTATAAACAACCCTTCTGGGCCTTGTTCACTCCTCTGGCATTCACTGACTGTAAAACAACACAACTAAGAGCAGCTCACATTTTCATTGCAAAAATGCTTTTGTCTAGAAACTACCAGAACATGAATGACAGAAGTTAAACACATTTTTTATCAATTGTATAAAAGGACAGCATTTTTTGTGATGATAGAGAGACAGACATTGATTTAGAACGAGAAGTTCAGAGGGAACACTTGCTTGCTCAGGCAGCTGTGAGCTGTGAGCCTTCATATCAATAAAGATCTTAGGGATTTGTTTAGAAGAAATTCTTAGTAACTTTTTCCCAGAAGTCTGTCAGCACTACATTTTCACTAAAAATGTTGGACTTTTTGCCACATGAAATAAGTTTCTGATCAAAGTTTCTGATCAGAAATAAGTTTCTGATCAAAGAGGCTAGATGAAGCAGTCAGAAGTTCAAGCAGCATTAGATTTTCCTGCTCAGAATAAGATCATTGTGCTATCACTTGTATTTATACAAACAGTAGGAAAACTCAACCCAAAACTCAGCCACAATCATTGTGTATAATACAAAAAGCAAAAGCCCCCCTCCAACTGAAAATGAGAGAGCCCTTCCAAGACTAATGATTTGCAGACAGCCTGTGACCTAACCTGGGCAGTGGTCTGTGAGTTAAGGCTCAGTTGTTACCCTCTCACTGAAGAACTGAGCAGGACTGTGTAACCACAGCCTGTAAATTGTACATGACCCATGAGCTCTGCCTCTCACACACAGCCAAGGACAGGATGCATTTACAGCAGCCAATAAATGGTGCATCTAACACAGGCCAGAACTACATAAATGCAGCTACAGCACAACTGGCACAACACAAAATCTGTGAGAAAAACTACTAGACCTTTCAAAGTATTTTGGAAAAAATATAACTATCATAGCAGTAAAACTACAAGATTGCTGCAACATTAAACAGAAAGTTACTGTTACTGTCATTTGACATGTCACAGCCTGGAGGATCACAAGTACTGACCTAGAGAAACACAGATCAAAATAATAGATAAAACACTCAAAAAAAGGAAGTCACCCTTCCCAGTGATGATTGTACTATATAGTATTTGCTTTGTATTTTAAAATAAGAGATATGAAAAAGCATTAAACTGCTAAATATTCCACTAAATAAATCTTCTTGTTAAAAATTCCATTTTAACGTTTTGGCTTTCTCATTTGTCTAGTAAGGCCAGCTCGGGTATTGTTCCCACAACATCCATCACTGTCTCCCTGAGACACCAGAAGAGCCCCCCTGCCCAGCTCCCCCGCCTGCCTTGTGCTGCCACCTTGGATCCTTGGCAGAAGGGTCGGTTTCAGCTGCATTCTGCATGCTGTGCAGATGATAAATATACTTCAGAAGAACAAGATAAAAGACTGATTAGTTGTTCTTCCTCTCCAAAAAGGAGAATAAAAAAAAGAAATTAAAAAAAAAATCACAGTTTTTAACAAGGTTATAAACTGTTGGAGGTAGGATAAAGGGAAAAATCCCTGACTCCGTTCCTGGCACAAGCAGAGAAAGCAGTTCAGTATCAGCCTCTCACTGCACAGATGTTATCACTGTGCCTTTCTGCTTGCACTGCCAGGAAACCTCAGAACTCTGAAAAAACCCCATTCATTGAGCATGTGAGAAAGGGGCAGAGCACTGAAGAGCCCGATGGAAATGGCACCCACTGGGCTGCCCAGCACACAGAGTGAGGAGAGGCAAACGGGAACAGCTCACACAGGAGAGACTGCACTGCACTCCATGGCCCCTGGCTGCTCCTGAGCCACAAGCCAGCTGTCCCAGGGCTGCCTGGCAGCACTGACCACTGCTGAGCACCCTGTGCCCACTGGCACTGAGCTCCTGGCAGCACTGACCACTGCTGAGCACCCTGTGCCCACTGGCACTGAGCTCCTGGCAGCACTGACCACTGCTGAGCACCCTGTGCCCACTGGCACTGAGCTCCTGGCAGCACTGACCACTGCTGACCACCCTGTGCCCACTGGCACAGACACATCAGCCCCTGAAATCAAACACAGTACACACATGTGCTTCAAATTCCAAACCAGCATTTGGCAGGTTTAGAACTGTGTTATCTGTGGCAGACAATTGTATTAAAGGGAATGAAAGCAAGAACATGTTTACAATTAACATGACAAAACAAATCATCCAATATGGCTCCATCCAAATTAGACATGCTCTAATCCTAAACATAACAGTCTATCTACAAGTAATAATTTTAGTTCCTTCTTTACATGTTATCTATTTCCCTGAATAAATAAAAAAGAAGCAGTCTATTATTTTGACTATTCTCTTCCCAATTCTCTTAATCATTAGGCATTAATCTTCATTCCCAGCACCTGAAATGAAATCCTTACAAATCATTATTAACTCTACAAAGCAAAACATTAAAAGAATACAGTCATCACATGCAGAGAATCCAGTTAATGAATTGTAACCCTAAACACATATTTCAACTTAACTCAGAACATAATTTTACTCTGTCAATTTAGTCAGATTATGATTTTTTGTATACCCCCACCCTACCTCACTTCCCAAATGTTATTGCTACCATCAAGGCCCTCTTCTACACTACATCCTCCCACAACAGAATGCAACAACCCAAACTGCGTTAGAATCTCCTGAATCTGAAGGCAGTAAAGAGGAGTCACAAAAGTTCTCCTAAGGAATCCAGTTCTAAAAGTCACCCTGAACCAGAATCCCCTGCAGTATGTCCTTTCAAAGCACAGAGAGTATGGATGATTCCATTGCTTCTGAACTCCTGACTGTTAGGATTGCAAAGCAGGAGAGGAAGAGCCCCTCTGGCTTCAGTGTGTCCTGGAGCACAGACGGAGCCCAGCAAAGACAGCCCTGCTCCAGCACCACACTGGCACTTCCCCAAGAAAGAACATATGGACACAGCCTCCTCTAAGTGGCAAATAACAGGTTCTGGCATTGAATTAGGTGAAAAAAGCATTTCCTTCAAACTATAAACAGACAAAATTAGTACCAGTAGCCATTATGTTTTTACTGTACTGCTCATTTGATGCCTCAGTTTTCTACAAGCAATGAGATTGTCCTTGATCTGATTTTCTGATGCACTCCCATCTGTAATTTTACATAGTCATATATACAGTTTTCATAGCACTTTTACCTTTGGAGTTCTATATTACCTTACTTTCCTTTACCTAATTCTTCACTGATGCTTCAAAGCTCTAAAAGTAAGGTTGGAATATTTGAAATACTTTCCATTGCTTGCTTAAATCTACACTACTATGTGGGTATCAGACATATTTTTGTAGTAGCACAAAAGCCACAAATATATTAAACTAATCACATTTTTCAGTGGCAAATGTTTAGAGTTTACAATTGATGCAACCACAAAATGAAAACATGCCTACATGGAAAACACATTTCTTGAAGAAATATTTACTTAGCACAGAGCTTCAAACAAAAATTAGAAAAACCTTCTTTTTGGTACATCTCCTTTCAAAACACTGTATCACAACAAAATTTATATACACAAGCCTCTGAAATTTTTACATATCCTTGTTTATTGCTTACAGGAATAAAATTTAATACAAATGGAAATAGTTTTCTGTTCAATTTAACTGAATAATTCTTTAGCTATATGGAAAAGAGAAGACATCATTAAAGAGAAGAAACTACTTTTGATTTCTAAAGACATCATTAAGATGTGCTGTGTTCTCATTTTGTATGGTATTTTTATCATTTTCCCTACACTTTAAGGCAAATACTGATACTGATTTTGCATAAATTAGCTCAATTAGATAAAATGGCATAATCAAATATTCAGACAAACTGGTTAAGCAAATCTAAAATGTGGGTTAAAAAAGCCAAACTCAAGATTCTTGTCCGGAACTTGAAGACCTTTACTCATACAGCTCTCCTGAGTGATGTCAGGGCATATTTAACCTTCTCTTAAAAATGAGAAGGTTAAATCTTAACAATTTGACATCTGCATGAGGGAACATTTTGCCCTGATACTATAGCAGTAATACTACCCAAAATACTGCAGCAGCTGTTTCAGTACAAACAATCCCAAAGAAATCCCACAACCACCTGGTGACCTTACAGGGACACGAGCCCTTCTGGTCACCATTTCCACACTGCTGCTCAGAGGCTGCAATGCCAAAGGCCTGATGCCACAGTCTCCATTTCCCACTAATTCAGAAGGGCATCCCTTCCTTCTAACCCACACTGGGTACCACATCTTGGATAGTTTTGGTATTTACATATCAAAGAAACACATGCACAGTCATTTATGGCAAGGGAGTATCACCACTGGGAAGAACAGAGCTATAAGCAGACCTAGGCATGCCCAGAATTTCCTTCCTTCCTCATGCACTGTCTGAAGATGAAGTAAAATATCAAAACACAGCTGTTATTCTCAATGCATTCAACACTGTTGACTTTTAAAGTCCCTACTACATTGCTGAATTTTACTGGGTAGCTGCATTTCACTAAGTTCTGTAGTGACTCATTAAGTGGCCCTCAATGTCTAAGTCATGAGAAAATAAATTATCCTTGCATTATTTATTATCACTTTTGGGAACTCTTGGGGCAGAGGCTATTTCTCTCTGAAGATCTGGAAACTGCCAATCACATACTGGGTACCCCAAATAGCAACAAAAATGCTTTTCTACTAAGACACTTCCTGATGAGTCAGAGTGCCTTTAGAACAAAGCCTCATCTTCTTCAAAGTGCTCAGCTGTGGCATATAAAAACTGACTGGCTTGAAGAATCAAAGGAAGAGGATTCAGATGGGCTGCAGCAAGCCTGACTCAACACAGGCTCCTCCTGAGGGCACCCCAAAAGGGCCAGCAGCTCCCAGGTCCTGTCACATCCATAATCCCATGATGTAAGAACAAACAAAGCAACCAGGAACAAACGACATCACTGAGCTTTCATTATCTCACAGGGACATGGCAGGTGCTGCACTGTGAGCAATGAAAGTCTCATTATGAATGAACCAACAGCCAGGCACATGGATTACCTTGGTAACAGGAAATAGTAGCAAACTGAGGGGATATCCAGCATTTGGATAGAACAAGAAAAACATTGTTCAGTTCTGAACTTGGAGTGAATCTTAAGATAAATACTTCATCTCTTATGCTTCAGTAACAAATTCACAATGCTGAACAAGGAACTTTTTAAACATACATTCCTTATACAAGAAATAAAAAGGCTGAAACACATCTTTGAGCTACAGATTTCCATAGACACAGTTCTTACCTCTTTAACTAAAGGAATTCCCTACATGCAGACATGTACATATCTTGCTGTCCCACTCACTACAGATTTGAATTACCACGTTTCAAGCATTCCCCATCCTTGGTCACTCATTCCTATCGTGCATTTAATCCAAGTACAGGAGCACATGGAATCACAGAATCATTAAATCATGGCCTTTACAGTCATCGAGTCCAACCACTGAGCCAGCACTCCTAAACTCACATTGAGCCCTGTTCCTGGATGCCACATCTGCACATCTTTTAAATACCTTCAGGGATTGTGTATCAACCTGCATCAACCATAACAAAAAAAAAACAAAACAAAAACAAAAAACCACCAACTCATTCTTGTAGCTCTTAGGAGCTCTAAATACAAAAAATATTAATATATTAATATTTTGCAGTTGAAATTACTTTGAAGGAATAAGAAAAGCACATTCATTATTGCCTTCCTGACATAACTTAAAACTCAAGACACATACCTGTTTATTAGCAGTTGTTTATATTTACATTTTATCTATCATTTTGACTGCATCACTTAGTTTGAAGGCAAATGTGCATCACTTCCTCAAAACTGAAGATGTTATAATTTCCTTTTAGAAGCAATCCTCCATCAGTTCAGAAAATGTACACACATTGAATAATTTCCTTGCACTTTAACTGCAATATTAGAGGACCATGCATAGCACTTAGAGGACAATTTTTCAATAAAAATATTGTAGTACTAATGCTTACCTGATTTGAGAACCTCATGCTGACGTTGCGCTGGTCCTGGGGAGCTACGTACCGGCCAATAGGGTCGAGATCTTTAGGACTCACTAATTTATCAGCTGAAAGAAAATGAGAATAGAGATACAGAATGACTTGAGTACTTTCTGCAGCTTTTGTGAACAAGGCATATCAACTTTTGTGTTGCAGTTGGTTCTGCTTTGTTTTAGATCAATGACTTATAAAAGCATATTCTGAAAAACTCAGAATTCTATTAATTTTAAAATGAATGACTCAAGCTTTGTTCTTGCTACAGCTAATTACAGCACTGTAGTATAAAAACCCAAGCCTTTATTCACTCACAAAGATATGTTAATAGATTATATGCAGACAACAGACTCCACAACACAAGTCACTTAAAAAGTCCTTAATCCACAACCATAGAACTGTTCTAGAGCTTTAACTATAAACTCAATGACCAGCAAAAATTGTTTAGCTTTGAGAAAAGCAGACAGCCTCTGTCTACCTCAAGGTAATCACATGACTGGAATCCTGGAAAGAGCAAGAGATATCAAAAGGTACCTCTCAATAGGGTAATTCAGGAAGAAATTGTGAAAAAATCAAATTAAAAATATTTGAAATCTAGCAGCTTCTACATGGAGTTTTTTTACATGGGCGGGAAAAATCCCACCAAACCTAAAACCCCAGTATTTTAACCTTCTCCGGAAAAAGCACTCCAATAAAAAAACACGATTAAAAACTTTCAACAAATTCCTTGAATACAGGTTCATAATCTAGTATGAGCTATTATACCCTTAAAATAAGCTTTCTCCTACCAAAATTGTATTTTGACAGGAAACTGTCCAAACTCAATCTAATTTCTAACACAGAGTAAGTCACAATACATTTTCATTTCTTCTATCTCAAAGCCAACAATTTTGTAGTTATTCTTAAAAGCCCCAACAGAAGGGAATAAGGTATTAATCTAAACCAGAAGTGACTCATGGCTGCACTCAGCTCCGAGAGAAAACCAACACTGCCTTGATCAGAATGCCTCTGAGCACTACACTGTGGAGTAAATGAAAGCAGCAGCTTTAAACTCACAATCTGCCCTGCCTGAAGGTTGCCTGGGCTAGGCCAGCTCAGAGGGATGGGGCAGCACTGAGGGGCCCTGGCTGGGCAGGACAGGGAAGCCCTGCTGGAGCCTTCTGCTGCAGAGAGCTCTGCCAGCCCTGGATGCTGTGCTGTCCTCAGCCTCCTGCTGGGACCAGGCAGCTGGACTGCAGCCAGGAAAGGAGCCTGCTCCTGGCTCTGCACTGCTCCTGCAGGGCCACCACCCATGGACACAAAGCTGAGCAGAGCCAGAGGAGAAAAGATCACTATGGACAGTTGATTAAAGTGCTGACACAAGTTAACAAAGCAAAGTACTCATCTAAGCTCTAGTCCACACAGAATTCTTACCCTAGCTAAAGGAATGGAAGCTATTGAATTATGTGAAATACTGCTAATGCAATAAAATGAATTAACCAAATGATTTCAAGATCAATGGGCTCTGCCTCATAGCCTTAAAAACAAGAGAGGTTTCCAGAATGTGTATTCTATTCCCACTGGTTTTAACACTGATTTACATTGCTCAGTAATTAAAATATATGGTCAGAATAATTTCGTATTTAAAAGAACTGTATCAATAGACTAATATAAAACTTAAGCTAACTGCTAGTGAATATTCATTACCATTATCACAAGTACAAATGTATTGGACTGCAAAAGAAGATTCCTTTGTTAGCCCCTATCTGCATCAGCAGCAGCTGACAACATTTAATCCATTTGGTCTATAAAAATATTGCTAAAATTCTTAGTTCTAGGCAGCACTGAATCCACAGAACAAGATACAAGAATTCTAAGGAAAAACAAAGGAAAGCTTTTCCTTCGGAGCTACTAAAAGGAGTAAAGGAGTAAACTCCTTTTAGTAGCTACTAAAGGAGCTCCTTTAGTAGCTACTACTGAAGGAGCTACTAAACAAAGACTGAGTGAATTTTCAGTTGCATGAAGCAGATGAATACCTGGGACTCCTTTCCCTTGCTCTAAAATGGGGACCTTAGCATAAAGGTTTTACAAGCCTCCTCATCCAAAGCAAGAAGGAAATTCTGTGGAAAGCAGCATCACCACCTGCAAAACACATGCTTTTTTCCTTCATAAACAATTTTTTCAGTTGCATAAATGTGCCCTACAACAGTGACACACAGGCACTGTCACTATGTTACTCAGTATTTGTAAGCAGGATCAAAATTTTGACTTCCCTATTTCTGTTTGCCCCTCTGTGGGATGGTGAGAATTGACTCAGGCTCGTGTTGCTGCATTTAGAAATATTTGGACCTCAAGTGGGAGAGCCCAGGGCCAGAGACAGCAGCAGGAGCTACAAAGGTGGTACCGTGTGCTGCCTACACAGCAGGAGCAAGGAGGTTGAACAAACACAAATTAATTGATACCCTGGAGGCAACACAATGATTTCTGAATGGATAATGAAATGGGAAACCAATACCTTCCCAGATATCAAAGTATTTGGAGCCAGGCTTTCACTTAATTAGCAACCACCAACAAGCAAAGTAAGACACACTAACACTTTCACCAAGGACAAGATTGCTATTCAAGTAGGTTTTCACCAGTAAGGAGCAAAATTGAATGCACCAACTCTAAATTAGCAGAAATAAATGGAGTTCCTGATATAACAACCTCTGACGAACACATTGCTGTAATATCTCCAGACTCTTTTGTAAGGACTACAACATAAGCAGGAAAAAATTACTCTGAAATTTTGAATGTTTTGAAAAAAAAATTTTAAAATAAATAAAATAAAAAAGCAGTGTGTAAGAACGTTCAGCAAAGAACTGAAATACAAGAATATTTATGTTACACAAACAATGGCTAGCAAACTATAAAAAGAACTTAGTTAACCAGCATTCTACAGGTACAGAAACACACAAACATCAGTATGAGATCAATACTAGCAGAACTACTACAGCAACCTACACACACACTGGAGGATTACTTGGCTAATACTCTTATCAGATAAATTATTTTTTTAATTAATAGTGAGATTGCCTGCATTTACTTTGAAGTGTTGGCTAAAAGAGGAACTTTGCAAGGAGTACAGCAAAACCAAACAGGTGGAGCACCAGACAGACTCTGTCCCTCTATACCTAGATACATCCACTGTTCTTGCCAACTGCTGAGCTTTTAAACTCCTCTTCAATTTTTCTCATTTTTATTAGCAACAGCCTGATTCCCTTCTGTGTTAACAGAAAAATAGTTTCCGAAACTCCATCTACTGATTACTAGGTAACTGCTGATCATGTTAAAATAAAGTAATATATCTTTCTCCTGGAAGAAATACTAAAGAAAAAATCCAGCTGTGAAGATTTTTCTGGATTAACCATTCTTTTTGCATTAGCCTATAAAATCATTCCAAGTGAGACTGAGTTTGTTTGTTACTGAAATTCACCATAACAACCTTCAATGGTCAAACTTTGACACGCACATTCAATTGCTAATACAATTGAAAAAGGGTAAAAATAACACAGATAAATGATGAATTAACTTTCTCTGAGACTGCAACTATTCAAAGTTTCAACTTTGAATAGTTGTTTTGCTTAAGCAGTCAATAATTTGAATTAAATGCTATAAATTATTTACAAACATCACTGTACAGGTGAAGCTTATACAGTTAACCCAGAAAGCATCACATTTATATATTGTGTCATGAAGAAAAGGAAATAAGAGGGAAAGCCAGGAAAAAAAAAATCTGTCATCACATTTAGATTTTCACTGCTCTATGAAATATTCCACTAAGCTTTGCAGTATGCAGCATAAAAACAAAAAGGCTGCAAAGCGATTTTTATCTGTCACAGATGTACCAGAGCAGAGGACACACAGGCCACTCAAGGTCCATTCCAAAGTGAAGCCAGTGCTAGTTTGGACTCAGGAGGGACACTGAGGACAGAAGCTGAAGGAGGCCAGCTCTCACCCAGCAGCTTGGCAATGATGTACACGGCCTGGCCCCACAGGAACAGCTTCCCGTCCCGCCCGTTGTTACTGGGGAACCGCCGCTGGCTGCCCGGGCTCCTCTTCTCCAGCTCCACAAAGTCAGCAGGCACGTAGTAATACTTGGGGACAACAGGGCACCCTGGGGACAGCAAGCACAGCCAGAGAGTAAATATCACTGCCCTCAGTTGATTGGAGTCCCTAAGAAAGCTGAAGTGGATCCAAACCAGGAAGTATTGCACCCCAGTAACAGCCTGAACAGAGATTGCCATTCGTTGTTATCTCAGTGAGGAATCCCAGGGCAATGTTAAACTACTTTGTATTTCACCAGACATCTCCTCAGAATTTCTTCCCAGAACAGGTATGTTGTCTGTGCAGCACCTTCTGTGCAAACTAAAAATAAAAGAAGTTACCTGAAGGAAAATGCGGTTCAGTTAAGAAGCCTTAACCAAAAGCAATGAAAGCTGGGTCCCAGTGAAACACTCAGGGTGTTGTGCCCCTCAGTTAACACAGGCTCAATATCAGACAGCTCTTTCTAACTAAAATTCCTCCCCAGAAAGAGTCAACTTGGTTTGGGATAATGTTATTAATCAAATGTTTAAAACAAGCACTTGAATCTTGAAACATTATGAAACAAAATGGCATAACTTCTCTACTAGAAGATACATAACTTGTATCTAGAATTATGCCACAGGTATTGCTGATCATTGTAAACTTTATTTCAGAACTTTTTAAGTGGACATGCACCAGGAATTTAGAGACATGATTACAAATGATTGACCTAATTATAAGAAATTGAAAAGTAAATTAATATGCTTCCTGCATAATTAAATTCCACCTTAATATTGCTCTACTCTTGAACTAATTTGGATAAAGAACAGGTGATAAACAGAATAAAGCAGTAGTGTCTTACTATTTGCTTGGGTAAAAAACCAAATTACTGGGAAGAAGCAGAGAAAAAATGGAAAAGCAACAGTTATTAGAGATACTAGATTCAAATGAGTGAGGTACCAAAACACACCCAGAAATTTTAAGATGTGACATTTGTGATGACATGCAACAAAAGGAACCACAGGATTAATTTAGTGTCCATTAACCTTCACATACTCATTATTAATCAGAAAAAAGCAACAACCAGCAAGAAAAATTTGCTACATAATGCAAATTTGGTAAGGGAATGTTTGACTGCCTTACAGAAATTAGTTCACTTCAAAAAGTTTAAAGAACAAGGCATATTCTGCATGCACTTGTGTAACTATACCACAGATGTAAGAACAGGTGACTAAAATGCTGAGTTTTAAAATTGGATTGTTCTGTTCTCAGGCCATTTCTTTTCCTCCCACTCAAACTTATGGGCTTTTTCTTTTTTTGACTGAATTTTGGATGGCTGTGCCTGTAGGCCACCACAAGCCTTGTCTGCAGTGTCACAAAAATTCCGAAGTGCCAAATTTAAATAAGAGAACATTTATAATAAAATGATTATGTAGCCACTTTCCCAGCTCTAAGCTAGAATTTCACATGCATATACCAAATTATTTTTTAGAGCTTGCAAAATTAAGAGACAATGAATGATGAGAGTAATTCTCAACTGGGTCCAGGTGGGACATTAAACAATCTGACTGCTGGTAGTTAATATTTGCCTGAAAAGGAGAAGTGAATTTTGTAAACAATGAAGCAGAGGTGAAGGAGGGGAGGAACGAGTGGGTACAGTGTAAATCTTACTTTAGGATCACATAAATTATGATAATAAAAGTAACATTTTTCTGGGAAAATGCTACTGATTTTTCCAGAAAAATGTTACTTTTATTATCACAAGTTATGATGCAATGTATCTACATAAAATAGGTTATTTTAGAATTAGTATTTTTCCACTAGGAAACATGTTGATGTTCTTACTTCTTATTTGCTCTGACCACAATATACATTAGGAAAGTATTTAAAACATTAACAGGAAAGTCAGGATTTTTATAATTTCAGGTCAATAAAAAGCTACAATTGTTTCAGAAGAACAATTTCCAGATAATACCTTCAGGTGTCTGTTGAAGCAAAGGGTCCAGAAGATCCTGATATTCCTTTACTTGTGTAGGATTTCCTCTAAAAATGCCTAAAAATAACCAAACAATAATTGATTTAATGGAAGAAATAATTTTTCCATGACCTCAATGTTCATAAAAGAGGAAGAAAAAAAACCCCAGTGTTTACTTTTCAAAACTAAATATTAAGTGCCTACACACTAAATAGCTCATGAGAATCAAAAGACTGAGCTGTAGAACAGTCTACACATAGTCACAACAGTCAACTGCTGCTTTTGGGGAGACACTGGTATGTTTGGGACTATCAGTCCCTTAAAAGTTGTTTTAGCAGAACTTCCCAAGATGAACCTGATGAATACTAGCATGAGTAATGTTCAGTTCATTGGAAATTCTTAAATGAAAATATATATTAACAATACAAAACCCATTTATGTTCATCAAAGAAAAAACTGATCTATTTGACAAGCAAGGTGATATTTTAAAGTAGAATATTTTTTATCATTCAAAGGGGAACAAGCTAGATGAAAACTTGGCATTATAAATCTTATACTAATATTCCCTTCTTCAACCACCAAAATTCTTTTTCATTCCATGGCTCTTCAACACTCCATCCAAACCCAAAGCCTGACAAGTATTGTTCACCCCATTTTCAAATCTTCCTGAGTATATACACATGAGTATTTATAGTTGCCAAGAGACACAAATGCAATCAAAGTTTGCACACAAAAAGGTGTGTTTCAAGTGACACACTGAGAGTTTCAAAACACTCGAGGATACTCATGACATAGGAGCAACCTCTGCTCCTCCCACATCCTTGTCTTTTTGCCATTGCTGTGTATACACTTCAGATTTTGCATTAAGGAAGCTTGTGGATTTGGAGATATTTGCACAAAATCTACTAACAGAATTGTTCTATTTCTTAAAAGTGTGGTTCAGGCAAAAAGGACAAGGACAGTATGTGCAAAGTATGTATTTTTTAGGGTTTTTCGGATACAAGAAATGTAAAATGCTTTTTCTATTCTTTTGTTAATCTCAGCTGAAGATGACTATCTTTTTGTTCTCAAAACTGCAAGTGGGCAGCATTAAATATCAGTGCCTTTCTCCTCAGTTTTGGGCCTCACTCTTTGAAAAATGTCAAACATTTCTTTAGAAATATCAATTGTGAAACCTTATTATATCTTCAAACACACTATTTTAATCTGTGGGTGGCCACAGAGGAGTCAGGGCTGATGGCAGATTTCTGTGCACCTCACTGTCTTTATCTGAAAACTATTCAACATGCTAGAAAAGATGGACAGATTTTAACCCATTTAAAAATCTTTTTGACAATTGCAACCCTACTCATGTTCTTATTCAGACTTCTGTTCTATGCAAGTTCTAGCTTCCATCCTGAGATCACCCCTTGAACCTCTTTGGTGTGTCTCCCATCCTCATGTCAAGACCAAGGTAGTGTCATTTTTGTTGGTTTTGTTTTGATTTTTTTATTATTCAATCAGACTGACTACATGAAAAATCGTGGCTAGAAGGAAACTAAACCTTTCCTGGTTCCCTTTCTTCTGTTCTGAATTCTGATTCAATTGCTACACAATGCTCAACTTGAGAAGCCCTGGTGCACATGGAGTGTGGCAGCGTGTTCTCCCTCCCTTTTCTTTCCCTTGCTACTGCGAAGTTCTGATACATCTGAAAGTTTTTCAGGCCTAAAAGGCAATGCAGGACAATGCCACAGATTGAAGCTTTTAACAAACCCTAAGTCAGATTCTAAAAACAGTTCACATTAGAAATGCTGAAATACAGCGGGTTGGGATGCTTGGGGTTTTATAACCCAGGAGGCAGAACTCTCATTGAGATATTTAGTGTCACTGCATTATGGTTTATTTTGGCAGGACAGGAAAATAATTTTGTATCTTTCCTCTAAAAGCTCATTTCTCTTATGCCTTTAAGGAACGGGAATGTAAAGCTATACTTACCATCAATTATCATGAAAATAAAAAAAAGAGGGAATTCACACTCAATGCCATCAAAAAGCTGCAAAGAAGAAAAATTCATCAGACATATCATCATTTTAATTTAAGGAAATATATGTGAATAATTCTGCAGAGTAATTTCCCAGCAACAAAAGACAAACATGAATGCAAAAATATTTTAGTACATTTAGTATCACTTAGTTCTATGGGCACTTTAACTGTGCCTTTACATCTGCCGTGGCTCATTCTCAAGCAGAATATTTAAATAATCTACATTTCATTTTTCAGAGAGAAACTATGGGGGAAAATATAAATAAATTTTCATTTAGATAACCTTAACTGATAAATACTGTGATCAAAAGCAAAATTGTTTTCCACACACTCAGACTGTAGTCAGCTGTGAAATTAAATGAAATGACAAATAATTTCCTTATTTGTTATGTGAAATCAACTGTACCCTAAATGTAAATGAAAGCACATTCATTACAAAACAACCCAATGACTCAATGCTGACTTAGCAATCTCTGAAAACTGCACATGCAAATTACAGAAGGCATCTCCTTGCCTTGGAGGCTTTAGGAATGCCTGTGCAATTCTGACTGCAGTGGCTGGAGGGTGTCAGGCTGGGGCAGGCCTTTACCTTGATTTCTGCTGGTTTATAGTAACGCCGTGTCCTGTCCTCCAGCGCCGTCCTGTACCCGTCCCTCAGAAATCTCTTAAACCCATATTTGCCTTTCAACTTCCTAATAACTTTATCTAGTGTTTGACCAAACAGAACCTCATCATCCAAAGCAAATCCAGGATAACTAAGGCAGGGCAGAAGAGCTGCATCAGTATTCTGTAGGACAGGGAGAAATAGGACATTACAAATTTAATTAGATCCCTGACAATTATTTGATGCACAAACAAAGACTGTTTAACTTACTAAGTGAAATATACATTTGGAACATTATCTCATCAAAATCATAGTGCTAATATAGGAAAATAGTGTGCAAAATAAGACTTAGGAAGTATCAGGATAAACTACAAACCAAATGTGCAGGTATACAATTTAGAAGATAATTCATTTAACTCAGAATGTCACCTGTTTTACAGCTGATAATGTGCAGGCACAATTGAAAACATTATAAAACTTGGTGGTTTGGGATTTTTTTGTTTGTTTTTTAAATACATTCTCCAGATTATTCCTGGAGGAAACACAAACATTTGGGCGTCATATGCTCAAAAAGAAGCACAAATATTTCATAAAGGTGCAATAAAAGCACAAATATTTCATAAAGGTGCAAATATTTCATAGAGGTGCAAATATTTCATAAAGGTGCTGAGAAGTACCTATGATTAAATCATCATTTCTGAACAGCTTTTTCAGAAATATTCTTAGGGTGATGGAACAAATAAGCCTATTTGATTTACAATTAAGAAGATAGGGGAACAATTCCAGGAAAAAAAATATGAGAAACCTTCTCAGGAACCGTGTGGATCTCTTATGAATTAAAAACACTAGAAAAATTACTAACTAGTGCATCACCTCTACAGGTAAGCTTCCAGAAACACAGAGAAAAGTATCACTTTCTGCTGATATAGTTAAGATATTTAACTATTTAAAATTTCTGCCAATATGACTGACACCACCCAACAAAGGAAGAAAAGAACACAAATATTTATATGGGATAAGTTATAAAATCAGCTCCTGTTGGAATATTTCAAGTCTCCAGCAAACAACAAACAGCAAGAGTTCTACAAGACCATTTGACTATAAAAAAAGTAGCTGACAGTGCCTTTTATTTTAATTATCCAGCACTACAACTCTGCTATAATTCTTCTACACAATAAGTAAACTATTAATGTTTAAGATTAATAGCCTGTTTCATGAACAAAACTGCTATTATATTTCAGAATGAATAAAAAAGCAGAACCCTATTATCACTCATTTTAAGTTACTGATTCTCTAACATCAAATTTACCTTTGATGCTGGCACTGAAATAGATGTTTTTTTAACTAATCTGTATTTATGTCATTTAGATTTACTCACTAAGGAAATACATTTGTAATGGTAGTTTATAACAACAAGAAATTGTTCATATTCAGCAATTTATGATAAGCCAAGCTTAAAGGCTTTTTTCCTAGACAAAAGAAAGAATTAAAGCTAAAACAAAGGGTTTCAAAAGTGCAGACATGGTGTATAGTGGAAACTAGGCCAAAAGAAAAACAAATCCCCAAAGCTAGTTATTTCAAATTTTATTTTAAAATTGTCTGGAAAGCTACCAAGAAAGTTACCATTTTAATCTAAGTATTAAAAAAATAAAGAGGACCATTTTAATTGCTGTTTAGAAAAAGAACTACATCACAGTGACAATTAAGAAGAAACAATTTAACTCCTTCCCAGCAAATTTCACATTTATCAAGCAGATCAGAAGGTCCATCATACAACTAAGAAACACTCTGTTGAGATGAATTTCTTTTAATGACTTACATGAGACCTTGACTCCCGGGGCAGCAAGGAGCACAGGGTCTGTCTGTTCCTGTTATGGGCATCAAAATCCACAAATATGACAGACCAAGAGCAGCCCTGTGAACACAACGTTGCATTTGTTTAAGGCAAAGGGAAGAAGCTTGGTGCATCCTGCTGAAACTCACTGCTTCTGTTTTTAATTTAGGTTATGTTGTCATTGCTTGGTAGCTGAAAATTTTAATCAGAAAACACAGCACAACATCAAGTCGAAAATATTTTGATTTTTAAATATACTGAAGTATAGCCAAAATTAGATGGCTTTATCACTGATTAGTAATTACATGATTCATTCAAGCTATTAACTCTTCTATTAATACTTGAAAAATGACGCCTGTATTAAGGACAAACAAAAAAGAGTAGTTGTTCTTCCCCGTGAATGCAGGAAATGTTCTAAACAGTGATGCTGAATATTTCATTACAAGTCAGTTAGAACACAAACAATTGGATATTCAGCACAGGTACTGCTTTGGAAAAGGACTTTCATAGCAAATAAAAATGGTCTGCTTTTCAGTTATTGTAAGGTCTGAATTATCAACATTAATCCTTGGTAAAATCTACTTCCTAATAAAATCAGTAATTTCACACTGTATTTCTCTGTCAACTTCTTGATACGTTCTGAAACACTAAAAAAAATTCCTCTGGCTGAGACAGAGTTTAAACAGAATCAATAGCATTTAGAACTATTACCAGTAAGTAACTTTTTGCAAATTCAGGTTTGTTAATGAACAGATATCTTCGTATATGTTGCAACCAATAATGAATCTCAGAATCACTCCCCTACTGGAAGACACAGTCACTGTGAATTCATTCCACTAATGGTTATAAATCCCAGAAATTTTCATAAATCCACCAAATTTCTCCTGAACAGCAGCCAGTTTCTTTGGTATACTACTTTCCTAGGAAGACTGTTCAGAGCCCATCATTCTAATTATTAAAAACTTCAATTTCCAGTGAAGTTTCTACATAAATACCTCAGCACCTTTCTTTGTGTGCCAGTACCACCATCCACTGAGATGCTTCTCCAAAGGGTTTTATTCTTACTTACCCTTTACTGCACTCTAATTATATACAGTTATCATAAAAATACACAGCTTTTGCTTTACTAGGGTAAACAAAACCCTGAACAATTTTTTCCACTGTCCTCATGGAAAATAATCTGTTTTCTCAGTCATTCCAGCAAGATATACACTTACTAGTGCTGCAATAAGAATGTACACAAATAATCACATTGGCTTTGATGGCTTGTTAACTTTCTTCTTAATCCAGATTCTGATTGTTCACAATTCTGTAAACTCACCTACAAACTCTGAATACAACCTGCCTACAGGTGCAGTTCCAAAGTCTGTGCTGCAGGGAAGGATTCTCTGGGGATTCAGGAGCAGGCTCATTTGCATTTCCTAAACCCACAAGCACCTTGTTTGACAAAGGAACTATTTTTCACTTTTCTAAAGACTGTAAACTCCTGGAGTAAGAAAACCTGACAGAGACTTGATTTATGAAAAAAAAAAAAAAAATAGTTTTTGCCCAACCCAATAGAGGGCATGCAGCTCATACACAAACAACTCTGCCCAGGTCAGCCTTTAATGTGCTCCTCTTGCTGTGAGCAGTGCTCCCCCAGCAGTGATTTCTGCAGGTTGTACCTGTGTAGCTGCAGGTGCAAACAAGTCTCTTGAGGGGCTCAAGGGGATTTCTCAAAACCACTGGAACACAGCTGGAGCTAAGCACAAAGGCAAATTCTGCACAGACTGAAGGTCAAAATGGGTTCTGTTAATGCCAGCTACAGATCTTGGAAATAAACTCTCAAAGCATTTAAATGGGTCTTGCTTCAGCAATTTATTCATCCTTTTCAGAATTCATGAAAAAAATCTGAAAAAAACCTCAACAGCCACATTTACTGGTGCTTGAAACTGTTGGGAAGGTAAAGATTATAGATAAATGTCATTTCTGAAAGAATAACAATGCATGTAGAGAGTCTAATCATTACTGAAGATCCTTACTACCTCCTAATTCTGAACACTCGACATCAGCTTTTAAAATGTATGGCATCTCTCTTCCATATACACATTTTCTAAACCATTAATTTGGAAGAGTATTCTTTTATTTTAGCTACAGACTACTGTAGGTGTAGCACCAAAGAGAAAGATGCACATAGAAGGAGAATACACAGCAGATATAAAAGTCTCAGAAAAGGCTTGCTTCCCTAATTGATCCAAGCCACATAAAGAATGAGAAAAGACTTTACAGATGTGCAACACTGAAATTAAAAACAGGTAAAAAAGTGGGATTATATAAAAGCAGCTTGTTTAAAGTCTTGATCAAAAGCCACATGAAGGAAGCAGACAAAAGGCAGGTAGTGCTTGAAGGTGGAGGTATATTCTAGTATCAGCAACAGATACAGTTCTGAAGGAAAAAACATTTTGGCAACAAAATTCTTTTTCAGACTAAGCTACAAACACTTTAGAATTTTTTAAGGAAAAATCCCAAGTGATTCTTGATAGAAAGGGCACTAATGATTTTATCAGATAAATTCTGTACCTGAAACAGCAGCAGCCAGTTTGCTAACTTGCCTTAAAGCTGGAATATAACAAACTGTTCTAGATACTTCTAAATATCCTCTGATCCACCCAGTAAATCATTATTGCTAACAAAAAAGGAGGGAAAACAAACACTTCTATTACCTGATTTCCAAAGAGATTGAAACCATTAATTGCTTCTAAAGCTGCTTTTGCCAGTCCCACGGAGCTGAGGAGAAAGCAAAACAAAAACCCAGAGGCATCACAATTCAAGCCCAGGCTAAAACTTCACACACTTGACAGCTTTCAGTGCCATGATCTTTTCTTTATTTGAATTTCATGCTTAACCTTTATGTTACTAAAATGATGATGCAGCAGATTTGGGGTTGCTTTGGTGGTAGGTTGGGTTTTTTTCCTCTGAAGTACTACTCAGCGTTTTTATTTGTCTTCAAATGTCAGAGACCATCTCGCAAAGGAACTTCTCTTCTCACCTTGCTATCAGACATTGGCATTATGCATTTCAAGGTCTCACTAATAGCATAGAGACAGAGGATTTAATTCAGCACCATTTTTCAAACCAGCTCTCAAGCATTAAACTTTAAAAGACTGATTTCTAGCCTTCAATATAATAAAAAAGCTCATCAATCTGAATTCACAACAGAAGGATTTTCGTATGTCAACCTTATAGTGACACATCTTTTATTTTGCTTCATCACAAAGAAAACATGACCCAGAAATTCCATCAACAAGACTTCAAGTTAGCACTCACATTTTAAGACACTATGGATTAAAATCACTAATAATTATATAATTTAAAATCAAATTCTATATTGAAATTATTTATTAACTATTATGTAAATGCCACTGTACAAATAAAATATACATTTGAAGAAAGTATTTTCATTTTAAAAGTGTAGTTTTCTATTTTCCTTGTGAGTATTAAAAAAAAGTGAAGAAGCATTCTTCTCCTTTCAATTTCATTCCTCTCTTTTTCTCAGTTTTTAAGAATACATAATTATAGATAAATATTCAGATAATAAGCACTAACTATTCCCCACTTCTATCTAAGAGGTATTGTGACTGTATTGACAAACAACTTCATCATCCAGACCCCCACCAAAAAATTTACAGCAATTAAATTGGCAGAAATCTGCAAACAGGGACTGTGCTTCAATCTTTATTTTTCTACACTCCATGCAGCACTCTGGGATGAAGCAAACATTTTACCTTAATCTAAATAAACTGATTTTTACTATCTATTATTGCAAAATATGAAATTTCAAATGATTACTAACAAATCCATATTTTAAACACAGGGTCTAATTATGATTACACAGAAAATACTGAAGACAATAAAAACAATTCAATGCAGTTAGAGAATTTGGTTTCTTAACTATTACTTTACCTGTTTTGGTTCTAATATTAGAAATACTTTAGACTGATTTCACACTTTATCATTTATAAAGCCCCATGTTTCTTTCTGAAACACTGCCAGAAATAATCCTTCTGGGTTTCAGTTCTAATTGTTCAACAGGAGAAGGCTGACCAGCTTAACCACAGCCTGCTCTGAGCAGCTGCCTCTGCTTGGTGTCTTCTGATGCTGAAAGCTTTTAGAGCTGGAGAATGAGATGAAGAAATAAACTGAACTCAGAAGAGATGGGAATGTAATTATTTTTCTGGCTTTGTTTCAAATACCTAAAAAAAAAAAAGGTAATTGTTCTAAAAATTGCTTTATTCTAATTATCACCTAGCCATTGATCAAATAAATTGGTACGATGACTCAGAACAGAACTTTTCAGAGGAATTCAGTATTATCAAACTGCATATACAGAAGGTAAAAATCAGAGCAATCCTGCACACTGGAGGCTGTACCACATGTTAAAATCTCGTATTTTCCTTTCAAGTAACAGTCCTAATAGCAACATGATATATTTTCAGAGTGAGAAAAAAGTTACTGATAAAAGGTAGAGAAGTAATAAATGTTCAATTGGTATTCAGATAACATAAAACTACTCTATCTGTCTACAAAATAGGATGATATTGCTTGAATGAAATTAAAGGCAAACATGTATTGCTTCCTTGAAATCATCTTTACTTTGCAGACTCAGTCATTATTCTACAATAAGACTAATTTAGTAATTTACTGTAATTTATCAGCATTTTTCTACCTCCAGTTATTGAAAGCCCCTGGAGACTTCTTTACTCTCACAATTACTTGCCAGTGACCACATAAACACCCCAACATTGTCAGTCACTCTCTTCACCACCCACTCAAGCACTACTTAGGTTATCAAAAGTTTTATGGGTAAATGACAGGAGGAAGTCCTTTAAAAGAAAAAAGAAGTCTGTGAAGAGCCTTTGTATCAAGTGTGTCTTTACAAGAGTGAACAATCACAGCACAGCTCTCTTCAGGACTGTGATCACACTTCACACTCATTTCATTCCTACTGATTAATGCCTTCCTGTTGGGAAAATTGCTAAAGGGGTTCTGTAATAAACATTATGCTTGTGTCTTTGTATAGAAAATACATTCCTCATACTCTACAATTTAGTAACAAAAGAAATGGAGTGTCTTAACAGAATGAATTAATGGCAAAATGTATTTTAATAAATGTGTTCCTTCCTCCACTCATTAGGCCACTATGAACAGACTGTACTGACCTGTGGGACTCTGTCTGGAGAAAAAGGTGCTTACTTGGAGATGGGCCCAAAACAAAACCTCACCCAAACCCTCTTAAAATCCTCCTCTAACAATTTCACAGGATCATGAAGTCATTGGCCAGAAGGAACACATGGAACTCATCCAGCCCAACACAAAACCTCACTTTAAGCCCGATATACAACCAAGACCAACTCAAGTAAACCACAGCCTATACTAGACAAGTCTCACAAATGTCCAAGGATGGAGATTCTGTTTTGAGCATCCTGCTCTTTCCTTCTTGTACTTCAAATGAAAAGGTTTCTTTTTGATGTCCCCACTGAACCTCACCAGGTACAACCCTTAGACCTTACAGGAGCTGCCAATTATTTTAATGTGTCAAGGATTATCAAGAGCAGCCTTGCACCACAGGGTAAGATTTGACCTTGAGCCATATTTAGGGCAGGGGAAGATGAGACTAACCTAGAGAAACCACTTCCAACTTGCTAAAAGAGATTTAGTAAATGCACTTAAACAACATTCAAAATTCTTACTACTTTTTAATTGTTGGATTCAACCCCTCAGTAAAATACCTAAGGGCAAACACTAAAATTTGCATATTTTTAGGAAATATAAATCAAAATACACCTTCAAGTATATCTACCCTTAGTCCTCCTGTTCAATTTCTTGTCTCCATCTGAATGCTGTGCATTTCAAATGGAACATCAAGCAGATATGAAAAATAAGCAAATGAGAAAAAAAATTTCTACATCACTAATAATTTTGTAGCTATGTAAGCCAAAAAAGAACAAGGAAGGACAGCACTATAGCAATGTGCTATATACTCCAGAGAAGAGCAAGACCGAGGCCCTGCAGGTCCAGATTTGGAATATGAGGATGCTGCACTTTGGCAATTCCCTCATTCTCAAGGTGCACATGGGAGGTGTCAGAGGCACTTTGCACAGCTACTCAGCAGATGCCTGCAGAGCAGCTGGATCAAACGGCTGTAGGACAAATTAATTTTTGTCAAGTTCAGCCGTATGGGAAGGGATCACACTACAACAAAAGCTGTTACAAATCTTGCCTTTGAACCAATAAAAGACATCAATTTGCATACATCAGTGAAGATGTGCTCCACAGAGTGTTCTGCTATTTATCATTTATCAGAAGTGTTTGGAGCTGTACTAAGAGAATACCGAGACTGTAAAGGCTTAAAATACCTGCATCTTTTAACATGGGCCTTAATGGGCAGCTATTATTCACAGACTTCCAACTGCATAATATCTTCTTTGAACAGAAAGCCTCTTTCAATAAAACACAAGCATTACCTACTCATTCTGAAAGCAAACGCAGCCTGTATGGAGACTTCCGTCACAGACTTTAAGGGTCAGGAGTGCACCATTCTTAACACTGACCCTGAAGAGAGCACTTTGGGGTCCATAATCTCAGAAGACCCTCATACATCATTTGTGAGTAGACCTGATATTCATAATTGCTTCATCAATTTAAAATACAAGGGATTTTATAGCTCTCTTTGGTAGATACCATTGGAACATAAAGAATATTTCAGTGTATTCGGGGCTTTCCTCAATAATATCTAAAAGTGTCTTTTGATGCATGTTGCCCTTCCATTTTTCCTGATTTATGAGAACCAGGAAAATTGCCTACCAGCTTTCTACACTGAAGCAAAGTATCCACACGTACACAAAGAATGATAAATAGAGGCAATACTTGTTTCTGATGACCAAAGTCTACTTCTTAAATTAGGACCAAGCTCTGTGCTTCCCCTTATGCTATCTCAATGATCTGTTAGATTGGCCCAGTCCATCTCACAAAACTTTACTCTTAGAAAAACCAACCTATAAATGTCAGTCTAGATTAAGACAAAACAACATGCCCATTTCCATCTGTTTAAAAGATGCTCAGTTTTCCCTGAAGAAAATTCACATATTGAATATCCAGAATGCTGCACACAGGAGACACAGGAGATTCAGTGTTCCTTTTGCACATTTCTACAAGGTGAGATGTGGAAAGAAGCATTTGTTTCTCTAAGTAGTCATGTAGCTCATGTAGTCTGGCATTTGACAATTTTACAGACACAGCAGGAGAAAAGAAATCAGCAAAGTCATAAAGCAGATTATATAACAACAACTCAAAAATTTTTTTTTTTAGTTCACATATTGATAAGAAGTTTCTATAAAAGCCCTGAAAAAACCCCCTACATTAAGAGTATTGCTGCAAGGACATGTAACTATATCTACAGGTTAAAATATACATGCCTTCATGTGGGCTAAGAATAATTCATTCTCAAATGACAAGACAGATTTCTTTGGCAATATTGAAGACTGGAAGAAATGTGTATTCTTTGCAAGCCCTTGATAATAAGAATGATCAATAAAGATATCCAAGCTATAGCCATTTTTATGATTAATAAAACCTCAGAAGTCAAAAGGTGAAGAAAACAATAGTAACACTAGGAAAATCAAGTTGTCAGATTACAGATTTGATCCTTCAAGGCAGAGAGCACATGAGTGATTCCACTGAGGTGAGCAGGACAACTCCAGCATTAAAATGCCACCAGCATTGCTCCTTGTCTCTGACAGGGCTCAGAACTTGCAGCATCTGAAGAACCTGGAAAAGAGCTTGGCACTAGGCTGCTCTCCAGTGCACAGCATCTTCTTTCCACCATAGTGCAGAAGAGAAAATCTAAACTCATGATTCTACACCTTTTTAAAGCAGGATATTCCTAATCAGTTTTTTAAATATGGTTCCAATCCCATTGCACATGCCTCAAGACCCTGAGCTGTTCTGAACACAAGTTTCAGAATTATATACATGCAGCTGCACATAATTATTGGAATTTGAATACTCAAACAGCTAAGCAGCCATGTGGTTATTTCAGCATGCATATCATGATGAAATTATCTTCACATTTTCCCAAAATACATCCCTCAGTCTTTAGAGAACCTTAATTTAGTTCAAACAGTATTTTCATGCATTATTATTTTTAGCTTACCCCATTATGAATTCTTTTCATTCATTTACTTGCTTTGGCTAAAAGAGCTACATTTGCTCACCTACCTTGAGTGCAGCTCTGGACTGCCATTGTTGTATTTGCTGCCTCTTTCCCAGACACCAAAATCTGGTACACGATAGGCTCTCTCCACACAAAACACAAGATTCTGGATGAAGGACACCTATAGGAAAGAAAAGTGACTGAAGCAAAATGAAAGCACACCTTTTCTGCTTTTTCCAAAAGACAACCTCGCTATTCCTTGTAACTGTTCTTTCTATCCTTTTCTGTCTGAACTCAAAGAATGATGTACCCAAGTTCAAATATTCTCTTTAAAACCAGTTTTTAATCACAATATGTTAAGAGCTGTCCCAGCTGAGGTGGCAATGTGAGTTTACACAGAAGTTGCAACAAATGCAGGGATAAAAATGATTTCATATTCAAGACACATATTTGAAGAGCTCCAAAAAGGTGATATTTTGATATTTTCAAAAAAAAAATTATCCTATCATCAACCAAAACAAAATTAGAACACAGAAATCTTGGTGCTTTTTCTTAATTCATTTTAAGAGAATTGATATGCCAAAGTTTTATTAAATAAGCTCCAGATAATATGTATTTATACAGATTCAAACACACTTCTTTATAAACACAAATAAAACTCTCAACCAATTTATTATAATTAAAACCTCTTCTTGGACAAACACATTTCAACTGAATACCAAAGTACTGAAGGGTATTTTATGGTATTTAAGATGCATTCAACTATAGCTGGGGACTTATTTAAACAGATAATTTTTCCTGATTTACACTGTTGAAAGAGACATTTGGAGTTGCTTGACTGTAGAAAAATGAAATTGAACATAAGTTTTATAGTTCACTTTAAAGAGTCCACAGATTGGAGCTTAGAGGAAGTGAAACCACAAGCACAAGATTCACACTGGTTCGTCTCCAAAGCAGGGATTTCATCCTCTCCCATTCAAATTGATTTAGGGGAGCGTGGAAAAGAAAATACTGCAATGGCTATAAACACAACCATACTGAGGAACTACAGAGAAGGATCCACTTTGCTACCATCAAATGTTTTGGGTTTTTTTTTCAATGAGCTTTGTAACAAAACCCCAATCTTTTACTGAAAGGTATTTGCCTATACACTTTTGTTTTGTCTTTTTTCTCCATTTTTCTTTAAATTTTAAAAATTTACTATTTCAGATTTACTCTTTATATTTTTATATTTACTCTTTTAGATAATACCAGTCCAGCACCAATATTATAATTCTAGACACACTTGTCTCTCTTTATTTAATGTCTCTGCTAAAATTTCACTATGAGGTGTACAATTATCTGCACACTAGATCTTTTCATAGTTACTACTTTCAAGAAAACCCTGTCTCACTCTTCAGCTATGCCCAGTATATTCATCCCTGTAATTTAGCATTTGGTTGTATTAAAATGAACTTTCTCTGAATGAAGCCAGAACATCCAAATATTAGGAGTGTGGCTTTTCCCATGTCTATCAATAACTGAAATTTATATGAAGGAGCAAATAGCACCACATAGAACATATAACCTTATGGATTACTTTTTATCAGTGATGATGTTTGGAACACAGGAAAAAAAAAATGGTCCATGACAGACATTTTATGACACTAACTAAGGTTTCCAAAGAACAGATTTACATTAAAAAAGCCATCAAATATCTTGTTGTAAACCAGATCTTCAGAGAACAAATTATTCATATCACAGGCATGTAAATGCTATAACCAGATCAATGCCATGGCACTTACAAAAATTATGGGTTGTGTGTTAAGCTTATTTATCCAAAGTTGAGCATGTGGAGATGGAAGTGTAAAAAAGAGCACACACCCAGCGTGGATGCCTGCAAATACTCATGGTGCTGGGTGATGTGTGGCTAACTGCTCTCATTCATACACTCACACAGTATACACTGCTGTCTTTGCTAGGGATGCAAAGATGCAATTAATTAATTTTTCCACTGCCAACAGATGAAAGCAGAGTGTAACTCACTGACACTGCCACACCTGCCATGGAGAGGCAGCATTGCCTCTAAAGCCAAGAGGTCTGTGCACAAACACAGCCAGTTTGGCAAACAGTGCCCATCTGTCAGTCCCCTGTGCCCTGCAGCCAGCCCCCTGCAGCCAGCCCCTGTGCCCAGCCCCCTGCCACCAGCCCCCTGTCCCCTGCAGCCAGCCCCTATGCCCAGCCCCCTGTGCTGCTCCTTGGAGGGGAAGGGTCCGAACCCAGCCTGCCCTGGGGCACTGGGGAGGGACATCCAACTGTGGGTTTGGGCAGCAGAGTGCCACACTGACACTGCCACCTCCCCACAGCCACATCCACACTGCCACACCCATGCCACTGCCACATCCCCACACCCATGCCACTGCCACATCCAAGCCAAGGCCACTGCCACACAGCCACTGCCACATCCTCTAGACACACGGGAAACTGGGGATATTTGATCACCACGTGGTGTTAACAGATTCTGGCAATTGCTGAAGCCACACAGAGCCCAACAGGAAGTGCAGGACTGTATAAAAAAAAATCTGAGTATGAATCTCCACAGTGCAGAGATTTCGAGGGGACAGTTGCTAGGAAAAGGACAACCTGGCAAGGAAGAGGAGAATATCCACTGACTGGAGAGTCTATAAACATGCACTTTTTCTGCAGAATCTGTAATTAAATGCAAACATCTGGAGGATAACATAAATTATATATCAAGCTAATTAAATACTTAATTATATACATTTGCCTCCTCACAGATATAAAGGCAGTTCAGAAGAACTAATATAGGCCTATCATATGATCTAAGAAAGAAAGAAGACATGTTGCAAAATTTAGTTTTCTAATTATCTAAAAAATAGATTACTGAATACATATGTTACAGAAAAATAATGCAAATTCACTATTACTGGAAAAATCTTTTTTTTAAATAGTAGTACTGCCAGCACATTTAAGCTTTTTAAGGCAATACAGCAGCAACTACCAAACAGAACGGAGTAAATTTAAACAAATCCAGATTAAGAAAATGGGAGAAAAAAAGAATTAAAAAGTATGTACATCTGTGCTTTCCATTCC
Organism: Urocynchramus pylzowi; assembly: GCA_013397555.1. NCBI lineage: Eukaryota > Metazoa > Chordata > Aves > Passeriformes > Fringillidae > Urocynchramus > Urocynchramus pylzowi. The sequence continues at coordinate 398,864 of VZRH01004405.1, forward strand.
AGTTTCAAAACATAACCTCATTTTAGAGCAGGCCAGCAGGTTGTCCTGACATGACTTGTACTCAAGCCAAGGCTATTATTATCTTATTTACAGAAGAGTTAACACTCTCTACAAACATCTCTTACTATGATCTAAAATTCTTTTATTTTCAATTAAAGATACAGCAAAAATTCTTAACACCCATAGTTTCATATTTTTTGGAAGAAAGCTCTGCCGCTTCCCTGAAAATTAACCCCATTATTTATTATATTGAATTTTCATTGCACAGGATGCACTAAGAGTTTGAAATAATTTGAAAAGTGAGAACAATGTACGTAGAAGTTAATTGTCCTAACAGACCTTTTAATTCTTGACATTGCAGCTATCAGAAATAGCAGAGAACTAGAAAACTTTCAATGTCATGCTACATTTACCCTTTGCACATCTAACACTTTTTTAGCTATTATTTCACTATCCATTCATTCCATTACTTTTTCTGAGTTCCACTCAAAGCACAGAATACCTGCAGCGTATTTTCAGAACAATTACTTTGCAGTTGGTAATTAAATAAAAACCAGAAAAAACACAAACAATTTGAAGTATGTTTTAGGACAGGAAATCAATTTGTACCTCATCTGTGTTGTAGATAATCTGCAGCCCTGAAGAGATCATCTCAACCAAATAGAGGAGAAATAATGACACAGCATTGATCTGGAGCAATTAAACACAGAAAGGAAGCTATAATTAACTTCATGTTTATTGGAGTCACGTAAACAAAATAAATGTGGTATAATTCACTAACAAAGATGGTCCCACTATAACACACTTCTGCTTCTTAAAAAGGCCTGGATCTAATGATGTGGAAACAATCAATAGGAAAAGGTGGCACAAACAAGCATTGTCTTCTAGAACTTCTGATGTTTTATGATTTTTTAATTTGAAACTGTGCTAGGAAAACATTCTCCCTTATGCACACTGCTTTGACCAACAGGTAATCACTTTGGTCACAAGCTGTTTTCATGTTTACATGTATGACAAGTCACTAGCCAGTAGGTCACCAGAAAGGCAAGCAGTATATTGAATAGTGCACAGCACACCCAGAAAGCAAATCACTTCTGCCCTGGCGGGAATTTTGGCATTATCAGCTGACAGGAGGAAAATTACAACATTCAGATATTATCAGATACTGAAAAACAATATTTTTTTAGTACCTATACACAGTATTTATTGTAAACAGTAATTGCCTTCAGCAGCTGTACAGATGAGCATCATAATGTCAACTCACTGAGGAATCAAAGGAACTGCTGGTTTGGTTTTTATAACAGAACTTTCCTATACTTGAGAATTTGTGTAACTTCAATAGAGAAATTAAGTTTATCACAGTATAAGGTATAAAACCACAATCTCATCACATGAAATTTAAAGAAACCATCTAGAACAAAAAAAAGTGGATTCTTATCTGGAACATAGCAGATCAAAAATTCTGTCCAAAATCTAAAAATGTATAAATATTAAAAGACAACTAACTCCAGTGTCTTAATACAAACTGAAAAGCACCAAATACAGCAATAAGTAAGGGCTACATAATATATTCAATGTTTCCCAGCTGAGCCCTCTCAGTTACTCTGTACTCATGTCTCCACAGAGCTGAAAACCCTCTAATTTTTGAGATATGCAGATGACAGATGGGAATGTGCATTCATGTTTACGGGAAGGGTTGAGCTGCCACAAAAAACAGACTTTAAACTGTCATACAGTGCTCCCCAGGTCCCCAAATTGTCTCCTCTCATAGATAAAACATGTGCCTTCTCATGAAATTTCACATAGTCCAAAATGCTAACTTAAGATAACTCCATAAAGCATTTTCCCCAGAACATACATTTTCTGAATCAAACACATTTACTGTACAAACTAGTTAAGTAATACTGTCACCCTGAAATGAAACAACCATCAACCCACTGTGTCAGTTCTGAACAATTTCATTAGCAATTTCTGAGCTAAAAGGTGTGTGCAGACTTATGGAATGCAAAATAACAAGACCATGAAAGCAAAGGTGGGTCTGAAAGTAAAGAGAAAGGGAAATAAAAAGAGTAAAGATTAAAACTCTGGATAATGAGAGACAATAAAACAATCAGTCATGCAATTAGTCTGACTAGGAACCACTATGCAAAGCAGTGAAGAATTCCTAACTGTTGTCAGTGTACATTAAATGAATGATAATTGCTCAAAATTATGGAAAATTAAACTGGGAATATTCACTATAAGATTACACTAAATCTTTCACTTTCCTGACTAGAAGATTTTTTTGCTAGGATTATTTATTGACAGCCATCTGTTGGTTTCAAAAAGAAGCAACTTTGTAAACAACCAACCATCTACCTCTACAATCTCACAGTTATTTCGGTACCTTCTGACCAAAACATAGCATTCAGTTATGTTTCAAAACACTCTGTCTTTTTCAGCAGAAGATGCAAAAGGCAACTAACTCAGTTTTACCACACACAGCACATCTAACACAAATCTAACCAAACTGAGACAGCTGCATTATGGAAGAACGAAGACAATATTACTAAAAAAATCAGCCAAACTTGGATTTACAACAACATGGATGCATTACCTGAAGGTGACCATACTCCTCATGGGAGAAGACCTCATCTCCAGTGTATGCATTGAACACAGAATGCAGACATGCAGATGGTTTGGGGTCTTGTTTAAATTTCTGAACCTAAAGGTGAATGAAAGGCAAAACATAAAAGCAAAGGCAATAATTTCAATGTGTTTGGCAACCACAAACTCACCATATACCTTATTTAAATTATTACTACTATTGTTATTATTACCAAACTAATAAATTTCTTGATTTGACCACTATGTAAACCATATCATCAATACTGTATTTTCAGAACTTTATAGCTGGTAATTAAATGAAACCAAGATAACTCCATAACTCTTCAAGTCATGCTTTTCTCAAATTTTAAAATTTTCTAACCATCATTGCCAGTACCTGATCCACATTTCACAGTATTTTCAACATTGATGTTACCGTCATAAGATTTTCTTCTGTACTAACAAAATACAGCACATGCCTCAGAACAAGCAAACAAGTAATATATTGTGGAGTCTATTCCACAAATACATTAAATATACTTCAGGTCATGACTCATGTTCATTGGCAATAGAATGCAATATATGCATTTTTGCTAAAAGCAGCAGCATTTGCTCAAGTTATGTCTTCAGCAGATATAACTCAAATTACTAAAAAATATCTTTCTTTCACGAGGCCACACAGTCTCTCAGAATAAAGTCCAGCTTGACTTCTGTCCATTAGCTACCAGAAACTGTTTATTGCTACACTGTAGGAAGAGAAAGGCATCTGTAGTAAACAAGGCAAAAGCAGACAAGCAGTGTGCCAGCAGTGGGACACCTCTGCTAATTTAATGCTCATTATTCTTATCTGGCACTCCTCATCCCCAAAACAAACAACTGCACATCAAAGAGAAAAACAACAACTCAAATGTAACAAGATCAATTTAGGTCAAGATTACTTAAAGATATGAGACTCTCAGGAAGCAATCCAACCCACCAGAAAATATATGTCAGCACAGATACAAGTGGCAATACAATACTTGCTCATTATTATTGTTACTGATACCACATACCTGGGGGCTTCCCATCTCAGTTTGTGTGCTCAGCTGTGAGGGAAGCTATGGATTTACATGAAAACTATACCTAATAATAATACAGTTAAAAGTCAGTGACCTGAAACTTCAAATAACCACATGGAATACATGTGTTTAACTACTTCTAGATCTGCTGCTAACCACTGTGCAAAATTTATCCACTACAGCAAATTTTAGTAAGAAGGCCTGAATATTCAGAATATATTCACAAGAGAATTAAGGGCTGAATAAACCAACTGTGTTTCAACATAAGTAGACTACTCTGTTTCCTTACTCATTTTGGAAATGCGTGCCCTTCTGAAATTATGTCATTAAGTAAAATACTGCTGGAAAATGTCTGCTAAAGAAACCAAGAAAAAAATCAAAATGATCACCTAGGTAAAGAGAACAACTACAAACACAATAACCAAGATCACAGTATAAAGAAAACTCTCCAGCCTTAACAAAGTAGTTGTACATCTTTCCATTTAATCACTATAAAAAGACATAAAACCCCCCACAAGTACTAATGGTGTAATATTTAAATGGGACAAATAACTGCAAAATGAGCACAAAGAAGTTTCAAGCGTACCCTGCACTTTCCTACCCAAAGTGCTCACATCTTCTACTCCCTAAAACGATGCTGTAACAACAATGAAGCAGCTGTTCTGAGCTGGGGCACCCTAACACTGTGAATTTGATGTGTATTTAGGATTTGTTTCCCCAGTTTAATGAATCCCTCGAGTGAGGCGAGCGCTGTGCCCGCAGCGCGGTTTTACCTTATCGGCCTGGCGCATGTAGCAGTAGAGAATTCCCCTCATGCACTTGATGGCAGAATGCTCCAGCTCATGGGTCCTTCCCTTGTCATCATCAATGCGCCTGGGAGAGAGAGATAACTCATAAAACAAATTGCAAATGCATTCGTGGGGGAAGAAAAAAGAATTAATGCTTTGGAATATTAAGTATTTAACTAATGCTGTTGCATAGTGGTGCCCTCACTCATATCTACATATTTACAGCCCTAGTCATCCTCTCTCATTAAAAATAATAAAAATAGTACAAGGATTTTTGTCTGGCAACTTACACAAGCATTCCTCTTTCAAAATTTAAGAATAAAAAAAAAACCCTCCTGATATTATAACATCCAGTCCCTTGCAAGTAAATGATTCTTTGGACCAGCAACAAGCCCACCAATGCCCTCACCTCTCCTACTAGGTTTAAAAGTATTCCCTGAGTTTGCCAGAAGAACCTCTATTTTTAGTAGCATGCATTAATTCCACTGTAACAAATACTGGCACCAATTACATTATATGAAAACATGTTTACTTACCAAAAGTAGAGTGACATTTTTAACCTAGAACCTTCATAAATATTTTTACCGAGATTTGGAAATGCACCACTCTCTCTGGGTTTACAAATCTATTTTTGATAAAGCTTCATCTTTTAAAACTTTCCCAGGGAACTGAATAAGAGAGGGAATGTAACCTGGCAGACACAGGAGTGTAGAAGTTATTCACCTGTAAGCAAGGGCCAATGCCCAGGCACAGGCAGCACAGTAAAGGCTATCATGGACTTTTGCCTTTTGGTTACTCCCAAAAGTCTTGGTAGGGAACAGACCAGTGGTTGGGCTTTGATGGACCAGCAGCGTTGATTTAACTGGAAGAAGGAAAAATAAAAAGGTTGTTAACAACATTTATGTTTCTTCCAGTTTCTAAATAGATTTTCAGGAACAGATCAAGGTGTAAACAACCTGTCAGAGCATGCACAAGATAAAACAAGGGCAAGGAAGGTAAGGAGAAACACACACAAAATTTGTTACATTGTTTTTTTCAGAGAAATTAGACCTTTTTACACGAAACTCCAGCAGTATTCAAAACTATGTCTATGGCTCTGTTCTAGCACAACCAACTTTGTACAGAATTTCTACAAAGCAACCCAATAATTTCCTTTCTATGAAAACAGAAGAAAAAAGTGACTACAGTATGTCAACTGCACCCCAACCAGTTAAATGCTTAAACTCCCCAGAACTCTACATTCATAAAAATTACATTTTTAACTCAGGTCAGATGACTGTATCAATATTTATATAAGTAGAGAGGAGTAAGGAAGGAGAAAGAACAACTACAATTATTTAACTCAGTATCTTGACGTGAAAATAGACTAAGACAGGAATTTTCAGGTTGCCAAAACTGAGGTAGAAAGAATACTAAATATTACTTTAATTCTTTTTATACTTCAATATTTTGCATTTTGGAAATTTTTTTTTCCTTAGGTTATATAATAACTAGAATGCTACAAGATTGAAACTGGGCTTAATGCCCTCAAACATGACCTTTCTAACAATAATCTCTTCAACATAAGACAGGATTTTTCCACAGATTGTTATCAAGCATCAATTTTAAGAAGGCCTCTTTATTGCCTATATAGAATACTTAGAAACTAAGTATTCTAAATGAAAATTATAAGGTTTTACAGCCTTTTGCATTATATTCAGTGTCTTGATACCCTGAAACAAAAGCTTTGATAAAATATTTACCTAAAAAAGTCAATATAGAATGTTATAAATGAAGTATAAATTCAATAGCAGATTGTTACTGTGGCAGCAGCATAATTGCCTGAGACAAACAGCAAGCACCACCACGGATTTGTTACTGCCAAGTGTTAAAAAAGCCAAAAGTCATCTCCTCTGTAAGAAAGCTAAAAGCAGTGCACCTACAAAAAGCAACACATCTATGGATAGACCAGGTACAGATTTCATTTCAAAAAGCCATTTGAATGAAGGGAATCCCATCTCACATTTTTAGAATGATGGGGAAATTTTTCACTACTCTGTATCCTTGCCTGAGTAAAACTTAAATTTTAAACTGTCAATTGCACAGCCATTAAACAGCCCTGATTTTAGAACTTCATTATAACACAAACCTCCTAAAACCCAAAACAATCAAAACAAAACATTGCTTCTTTAATGGTTTTGTCTCAAAATAATATCAAATTAAAAACACTACAGTTGACTTGAAATTAGCTAACAAATAAAATTTCAGCACAAAAATACATTATAGCACCATTAATAACAAAAAAGAACTGCCAGACTGTTCCAAGTGCTACAAGAAAGCTTTTGTCCATTTAAATTTTTTCTCAGCTGTATCTGGTCAATGTTACAATCCTAAGCTACCCCTTTATCCAAAATAATTCTAAATTCAATCTTACAGCTGAACTGGATTTTCAACAGACATTTTGATTTACAGAAAAGAAATGTAACTCAGCATCCTCTTTGCACCTTCCAAACTTCCAGCAGAAGTTTAAGAAACTATCCTTAAGTAGGAGTAATGTAGAGCTGATACTTATCATGCAAAGATCAATTCCAATGCACATCTGGGTTAGTTCAAGCATTATTAACTTACCAATTCTATAGTAATGGTTTAATTTATCCCACAGAGTTTCCCCCTCTGGCTTTGGAAGGTTAATACATTTAAGTGGCTCATAAATTGAACCTAAAATAAGAAGAAAAAAGAAAACCAAAATCGAGATCAGAATCAGTTTCATCGTTGTAATATTGCTAAAAATTACTGTGATAAGGTATTTCTTCACATTTGTTCTACAAAAGCACAATTTATCAAATTTCAATTGAAACAAAAAAGTTATCTCTACAGTTTCAGAGAGTTTTTTCTGTTGTACCTGTCTACACAAACCAGACCTCCACCTGTGTCTCTAGTGCCTTATAGATACTCAACTACAGCAAATGCTACATAAGTGTAGAGTTAATTATTGCAGACAACTATTAAAAGTTAAGAGTTTTCTATGAACTTTTTCTTAGAACTTAAGTATGTTACAGAGAAAATTCCAGAAGATATGTAGGAAAACAGAAGAGGGACAAAAATTGAGCACGTTCAATTCTTACTGCCCTACCTGCCTTCTAACATGGTGAAGATGTTCAACACCATCAGTGTTTCACCTACCCCAGCCTTGTTTGCACCCACAGAGTCAGCCCAGCTGATGTCATGTCAGAACAAGGGTTGACTTGTTCCCACATGCTGCTAAAGCTTAAACAAGTTATCCAACAGATAAAGCCCTCAAGTTACCTACATTCCAGAGAAATACAATGCTATCAAATCCCCATCTTTCATTCTCACTGTCCCACATATTGACTGCTTCCCTCTCTGCACCTGAAAAGTGTTTTACTGAGAGCTCAAGTGAGCTACCTATTCAAAATTATTGGGGTGAACCATTTCCAACCTCTAATTTCAGAGTAACATCCTGCTCTCCCCCACAAATCACTTGGGCTTTACTCAGTGTTCTGGGTGGCAGGATCTCCCTGAGAGCCATGTGCTAACAGGAAGAATGAGAATTTTCCCTTTCCAGCCTGCACCCTGTCCTTTGGAAAAGCTCAGGGAATGCAGTGCCAGGGCAGCCCAACCAGCCAGGCAGTTCTGGCAGGACACAGTGAGTACTCCTTTTCACAGAGCCTCTTTGGCAATCCCAGCACACTCCCAAGCATCAGACTCGTGATTGTCCATATACAGGACTCTCATCCCCACGAAATCAAGAAAACAAAATGAAGAAAAAGAAAAGCGTTCAAGAAACAATTGGATGTGGGACTCAGTGCCCTGTCCAGTTGCCAAGATGGTGTTTGGTCAAATGTTGGACTTGATGACCTCAGAGGTCCTTTTCAACCTAATTGGGATGTGTGCAGAATGGTGACAGAAGCTTTATGAATCAAGTCCTTTGGGGGACACAAGAAAATGTCTAGCCATTCAAGAATGCAAACCTCAGCCCAAGTTAGATTACCTTTGTTCTGCCAGCACAGGAGTGAAAAAACCCCCACCCCTCCCTGAGCAGAGCCCTGGGTGCCTGCAATGCTTGGATGTCCTGGTCATGCTTCCCAACCCATCTGAGCTTCCCCTACAGCCTTTGCTCATTGGGAGAGGTTAAATTAGAAATAAACACCTGCATGTAGGAAAGGGCCTGAAGGGGAAGCACAGAGAGCCCAGTGTATTTGAACTGCCTAAAAAAACAAAGTCAATAGAAATAAAATTGTTCTGTAATGGAAAAGAAAAACTTGTAACATATCACAGCTCTTGTATCTTCTATTAAAATAAATAAATAAATAATGAACATTCTGAACCAATTTAAATCCATTTTTCAAAGCTATTTTGTTTTTCTACTTCTTTTAGCCTATGAATCCCTGTCCATGAAATGATTCATAATTTATCCTGTTATACAATTAATTCAGTTATCTTGCAAAAGCACACAATACAGCGAGCTGCAGTAACTGTAATTTTGTACAGTGTTGTAGTGAAAGGACAGAATACACAAAAGGAAAAAAATCTTCAGGAAGTCAGTGCATAAAAAGTAGCAATTTTATGAGAAATTCACTAACTACATTTTCAAAGGCAAAATAATGATTCTAACTCTTAGATTAGCTAACTGGATATCACATGCATATCCACCATCCTTTGTGTGTGGAACAGGTTCAGAATGTTCACTTCCTGCAGGCTGCTGACCCCAGTGTGGCACCAGGACACACAGCTGAGCATCCACAGGCACATACACACAAGTCAAAAGTTCCTGAACTAAAACTGTTTTAGTTTAAATACTTACCAGACAATCTGTGACCCTCTGTGGCCAACAGAGAAACAAAACAAAGGTATCAAGAACAAAAAGCAAGCATATTCTTCTATTTCAGAGCATTCTAAGATTTCAACTTAGTGCAGAAAGAAGATTAAACAGAACAGAGAGCATGAAAATGTCAAAATACCACCACAAATTACATTATTCTAGATGTTTGAAACTTCAATAGAAATATAGCAAAACAGTCAGAGTAGACTGCTGATGGAACAGAAAGGTGAAATGAATTCAAAGTTCAAAAAACTAACAAAAAATAGTTTTAGGCTTTTAAAGTATTCCCTAAAATTACTCCTACTGTAAGGAGGAGAACTTGTTTAAATCAAAGTTTTCCACATATTCTTCATTACTTCCTTATTAGCATCTATATAATTTTTGTTTTGCCTGGGTGTCTACAGCATTCTCCTGTAAAATCATGTGGTAAATTCTATTTCATTACTATCACAACTTAATCAAAGCAAGGAACAGTCAGGACAAATACGAAGCTGCTCCTTCCTTGAGCTTTTTGGAGAGAGCCCATGACATAGAGGAAGCTATTTTAAGGATGGCTAAAAAAAAAAAACCTGTCTACAGTCTCATCCAAAATCTATTTGAGTTCATTTCAGCAATATAAAAACCTGTCATAGAAAGCTATTTTCAATTACATATTTAAAATCAGTTTTAAAACAAAACAAAACAAAAAAAATTAAAAAAATGACAACAACAAGACTGCAGCACTCTAAACATAGTAGTGTGACATTTGCAAATGGGACCCTGGAGGTCTCGCTTTGTACAGTAGCATTCAGAAGAAACAGAATGAGGACATTAATTTTAAATACTGTTTTTCATAAATACATCACTTTATTATAACCTTACAGTGTGAGTTTTATTTTAGGCAAATAAGTAGGTATGCTAGGAAGAACATAAAAAGCTGTGCTGTTGATTTACTATTTCTTCTGCTGTCTAGTGGTATAACAACCCCATCCAACATTTAAATAGGGTATTTGGGAGTTCAGCTTTTCTTCCTACAAAGAATGAAGTGTGCCCATTATTTCCTCACACCACATGTATATTGCTGCAGGCAGTACCTACTTCAAAATCAGTAAAAATCTGATAGAAAAATCAAAGTGTGTTAACTTCCTGTGTTAATATAATTAATGTTTGATAAAAGAACACTCAAAGTCTTGATCCCAAATCCAATTAAATCCCTGTTTGTCTTCAGACATAGGATAAATGCCTATATTCCTAATCGGAAGAAAAACGAATCCCCTTTCATTTCCTACCATTTACAGGTCCCAGAATAATATGATTTCACCACTCTTCAAGTTGAATAATTACTAAAAATTATAGAGATTCCTTTCGAAGTAATAGAGAACAGGAAGAAATTTCAATCCCATGTATATACAACCTCTGGATATTGAAAATACTGTGTCCTCCTGATGCTACTTTCCCATCCACCCCATTTTTATTCCATATTTATACCTGAGATTACCATTAACTGCTCTTCAGGGAAGAGATATGAACTGTCCAGATGTTTGGATTCAGAAACTATGGCCAAAATAGCTTTAAAACAACTCTGCTCCCAAATCTGTATATATGGAAGCTTTGGACACACATACATCCTTGAAGATGTCAGTAATTGTGGATATTAAAGAAAAATAGGGATTAGAATGGAATTCTGTACTGAGTCTATGGATAAAGACTTGCATATTTCAACAAGGACAGTTTATTCAAATCTTCCAAAGTACAGAATTAATATAAACAAACATTTCCACAAAGCTAATCCCAAACAAATGGAAGCAACACTGCAAGAACTTTATTTCTAATATTTCACATGCCAGAATAACAAAAGAAAACATTGGTTTGCATATTTAAAATCAGGCCAGACCAAAAGAAAAAAGCTGAGAACACAAGATTTCTTTGTAGATTTGATAAGAATGAAAACTGATCACAGTCTCTGATGTGACATTAGGTCTAGACATAATCAAACACTTGAGACAGAGGCAAGCCCTGGACCTCAGATCACTGTAATGTTCATTACCCAGCATTAGCAAGGGCAGTGGCAGCTTCACATTACAGAAGTCATTGGGACCAAAGAGGATTTTATTCTACTCACAGCAAAGTTTAAGAAATGATATCACAAGGGGATTTTTAATCACTACATACAGGGCAGAACCATGATCTCATCATTGATCCTGCTTTGAGCAAGAAGCTGGAATAGGTGACATCCTGACAACCCTTCCAGACTGAACTGTTCTACAGAACAGGGTAAGGAAACACCAGGAGAAGGACTTGGAGAGGCAGACAGAAAAGGTATTAAAGTATTCCTCTACCTGAATACACAGTACAAGTAAGCAAAAGGTATGAATTGTTACCTTGGTCGAGTGACAATAACAAATGGGTAAAAATGAGTAAAATCTTGTAATAGTTTAATTTAAATATCATTAAGTGACAAAGCTTTTAAACTATCATTTATCAAGAAAAATCATGTGTTACACTGTGCAAGTAATTCAACTAGTATTTCATAGAGTCTTTCCTGAGCTGGAAGGGACCCACAAGGATTGTCAAGGTGCAGCTCCTGGCCCTGCACAGAACAATGGCACCCGGTGCCTGAGAGCATTGTCCAAACTCTTCCTGAGCTCTGTCACATTTGGTGCTGTGCCCACTGCCCTGGGGAACCTGTTCAGTGCCCAACCACCCTCTGGGTGAAGAACCTTTTTCCTGATATCCAACCTAAACCTCCCTGACACAGCTCCAACCTTTTCTTCAGGGCCTGTCACTGGTCACCACAGAGGAAAAGGGAAAATACACAACAATTTATTCTGTCCTTTCTCTATTTTCTAATCATCTGAAGGTAGCTCTTTGTCAAGTATATTATACTTAATGGAAACTACTGATTTCAGGATTTACAGTAACTAACAACACAAACAACAAAAGCTACTGAACACCAGAAATAAAATACTGACCATCATGCCAGTACACAGGAGCTTCACATAACCAAAATGCCAAAGTCTACCACACAAGCCTTGTAAATGCTACAAGCAAGACAGGAAACCACTCAGGATATTCAAGGCAGGCATTGCCATTTCTGAGAATTCAAAACAATAGGTGTTAAAACTACTAAAAATGTTTATTTTGCATCATAACAAGAGAAACATCAAATATCTATACAATAATTAGGAAAGAGTAATTTTTTTTTTTTAATGCTGTCAACACATCACATTTTTTGATGGTCAGAGAGGCAAAACTGAAAAGCCACAGGAAGGACAGGAGAGTCCAAGCCACCCAGTTGTGTCCCCTTACCTGGTCACTCTCACCAGCACTTGTAGTGCTACTGAGTCTCAACAAGGACTACACAAGAGTTTCCCCATCACAGTGTCAAATATGAGTACATCTCATCCCAGTCAAACTCCTTTCAAAATACACAGGAATGGTCTCAACAGCTTCATATATTCTAGCTTCTGCTGCACCTGAGGAGAAGCTGTGCCAGGGGGCTTTACTTTGCTTCCACTTAATTTCCAAAGTTCCAACTTTGCAACCAATGACTGACTGACTGGAAATTTTACTTATCTCTAAACCAGTCATGTTGGGGCTTTTTAGGAGTCAATCACAAACAGAATTCTTAATGCACCTTTCACCTGACTGTCATCTTAAAAGGGAAACTGGAGTTCAGAGATGGTTGCACTGAGGGATACTGACAGGAAATCTAAACAAACAAAACAGGAAGATTTGATAGTAGATTTCAATCCAAGCAGATTACAATTTTCAGAAATTTTTAATGAAAGAGTTCAAATTTTTAAGTTCTACTGTACAGTGCTAAAAAGCTACTAACACAGAACACTGCATGAAACAAAACACACAATTATTTTCTTGTTGAATTAAACAGCCACAAACAAAAACAAAACACAGAACTGCACACTTACCAAATTTTAAAAAAGCATGCGCAGAGGAGGCTCTGTCATCATCCAAATTGGCCATTTCAAATTGGTGCAGCTAATCACAAACGTCTCAGGCTAAGCTACAGTAATTTTCAAAACTGTTTAGTAAGTGTTAAAGGCAATCAGCATTAAATTAAGTGAAAGCAATGTTAGTGGAGTTATTAACTCAACAGAGTGCACAGCACAAACTTTCATTACATCTTATGTTTCCTTCCTCTACACTGACCTCTTGGTTTTATTTTGCTTTTACTGCCATAAAACTTAGTAGTTTACTCCATCTGAGTGAAAGGACACAGTTTACAAAAAATCCACCTTTTGGATATTTGACATGAGCTTTGTTATTCAATAGGAAATTTGCTACAAACACCAAAAGGTGATGAATACAATCTGATATATTTCAAAATGAAATAAAAATACTGATTTAACTAGTGCACAATAAAGTGTTAAGCAGCAATGATAAGGAGCTAATTAGTGCTGCTTTCATCCCATGTGAAATCTACAGCAGCATGTTTCTTGCAGTCATAGACATTACTTATGGCACTGAATATCTCAGTTATTAGAGCTATGTCATCCTGCACTTTGGAATATACAATAGGAAAAACCTGTCTGTAATTATGATGACAAGTTTTTCCAAATCTTTAAAGTTTATTTTTTATAAAGTAAGAAAAATTTCAGGGGCTTTTAACTAATCAACTACTTTCTTTAGAATCTGCTCCTAATCAGAGTAGCAACAAATGAAACAGTATTTTATTGCTTCAGGAAGGGAAACAAAAATTTCTGAATAAAATTTGGTTTTGCTGGAAAAAAATTAATTCATAATTTAATACACATAAACATGAGGATACAAATTCCCTCCTACAGGATTTGAGTCTTACATGATCCATTGCTGCAGGCTATGAAACATGAGTCACTGCTGCATTTCAGGCACGTGTGTCTATACTCCACGTTTCCTACATCTTACTCCAAGAAGCACACTAGTAAAAAAACCCAAAGCAAACAAAACAGTGGTGTCTGGGAGCTGGGACTCCAGCACAGGCCTCAGCCAAACCAGAAACATGTGGGGGACTTTCAGTCACTTTCTATGATAATCCTAACCATGTCTCCTTCTGACAGGGCCAGGAAGGAAGAAAAAAGCCCTGAAGTTATACAAATTTCAACATAAAGATACAGCAGTAAACTTGAAACATAAGTATACTTGAAACATAAGTATAAGAACATTATTTTTATTTTTAGATATGTTACCTGAAAGATATTAAATAAAATTTGATTTTTAAATCAACTTCTTAATCAGAAAAACTTTTCAACTAAAATAATGTTTATTTTTTGGGCAAATGTCTTCAGTTGTTATATTAAATGCCATGAACAATTCCCTAGACAATCTCTGAACAAAATCTGTATGAACTGGGAAAGATGAAAGCAAACTATAACCTGTCACGCTCAGATTACAATTCTCTATATATGTAACAAAAAAAAGTAACAGGCAGCAGCAGTTAAGAAAAAGTGAAGTGTTTGAAACCATCAAATGCCTTCTACAGGCACCGGCCTGACCCTGCAGGGGATTCCCACGGCCCGAGAGCTCCGCGAGGCTCGGGGTTCCCGGCCCGAGCTGCAGCTGCCAGCGCAGCTCTGCTGAGCCCCGCGGCTCCGCTCGTCAATCACCCGCGGCTCCCGCTGTCACCGGCACCGCCAAGGAACAGCTCCTGCAGCTGCAGCCCTCAAAGCGGGGTCTGCCAATCAATCTGTGCACAAACTGAACTTTTAAAGCCAAATTAATCAGACCAGACTTTAAACAATCAATTCTTTAGAGGCCTCATAAAGCCCCGTTTTGGACTCGCACTGTCTGATCGGTTATTAGCACAACAAAACCAACCAAACACGCAAATAAGTAACAACTGAGTGTTACAAGCATGTATTGTGTATAAAAAAACACAGGGATATTCTGGAAAAGTTTTTTCCGTTACAACAATTAAACGCCTGGTATGACTGTATTTTACTTCAAATTAAAAAAGTTTTGAAGTTTCAAGTTTTTTGAAGTTCAGAAATTCAGGCTAACTCGGCAAACATCACCCCTGGGTTTAGGCCAGAACGTAGCTGCCCCACGTTCAGAACACGAAATCCCCCGCAATAAAACAGTTACCTCAGTTACCTTCACCTAAGAGAAACCTGCCAAGAGCTACTACTTTCCTCCAAACACTGTATCTGTTCCACAACCGCAACGCTTTATACAGCTGCGGTGCTGAACGCGCCACGGCGGCTGCCTGTGCTCCCGCGGGCACAGGTGACACAGGTGACACAGGTGACACAGATGACACCTGAGCGCACCGGGGGCTGTGCCCGCCGAGAGCGCGGGGCCGCCGCCCCCGGGTGTCCCCTGCGCCCCTCAGGGCCGGGCCCGCCCGGGCACCGCCACCCAAGAGAGACGCGGCGGGGACGGGGAAACAGCCCCAGGCCGGGCCGGGAGAGGGGCAGGGAGTGCGGGAGCGGGGCGGTGAGTGACGGGAGGCACAGGGATCCCCGGAGCTCCTCCCGGGCAAGCCAAGAGGTCAGACCTGAGCGTTTGGAGCGAGCGCGCAGCTCCAGCATCTTCCAGCTCACGTCAGCCATGTGAGTCGCCGCCATGGCGGAGCGGTCCCGGAGAGCCCCCGGCGCGGGTGCGCGGCGCCGGGCGGGCCC
>VZRH01004405.1:414863-488069 GCA_013397555.1 Urocynchramus pylzowi
CGGCGGCAGGCCCGGCGCTCCGGGGGCACGGGCGGTGTGAGCTGGGCTGCTCGTCCCCTCGCAGCCAAGGGGGCACAGCCGCGGGTGCCGCCGCCCCTGTGGCCCGGCAACCCGGTGCGGGGGACGGCGGGGCCGGGGCTGCGGGACAGCGCTCCCGGTGCGAGCAGCCCGTGCGGGAGAGGGGACAGCTCGCCGATCCCTGCGGTCCGTGCCGTACCGGCTGCTCCCGAACACGGCCGGAGTGCCCGGGCTGTGTCGGCGAGGGCCGGCGCGGTGAGCCCGACCTTGTTTGCAGGATAAAACTGACACTTGCTTTGCCCCAGGTGTTTCCTGTGGGGAATACGGTATTCGGTTTGCACTAGAATGGTTCACATAGGGCGCATTTGTCTTTGAAGTTGAATTTCTGGTTGTGAAATAATTCAGAGACTTTATCCTTCAGTAACTTGAATGGTCACAAATTGTTGTTTTGCTCCTGCTTTCACATTATTTTTGGAAACAAAGATGGACATTTGACAGATGTATAGGAAAATGTGTACATTATCCTACTTTGAACATTAAAAGTTAGAGTGCCATGGTAGCTGTCACCTGCCACAGGTTTCTCTTCAGGCTTCAGATATGGGGAGACCTCAAATCAGGGTTTATTTTCAGTGGTCAGTGTTATTTGCAGACATTAATCTTGGAATATTTTACTTTCTTAAAGCACATTAAGATACTAAATTTATTCTCAGATTCACCTTTTTTTATTTCTTCTATCTCAGAAATGTTTTTCTAAGTAGCTTTGGTAAAGCATGAGTGACTTTCCCATCTAGTTGAGTTATTGAGATGCATGGCTCCCTGGAAATGCTCCACTGGCTCATCTACTGAAAAAATGGTCAGATTTAAAATGAATGTCTGTGATAACAGATTTAATTTTTACTTTCTTATCTTTCAGATGACTGCATATAAAAAATGTGAATAGTTATAGGTTTCAGAAATTAGATTGGTGATTTCTTCATGTCTCTATAGCAGCACTTGATAAATCATTTTCCTGTGTGGTATATACAGTAAAAATCAGATTGAAATAACATAGTTTAAAACATTATTTTTCATAACTTAAGTCTTGGTGGAAAGTAACTACAGAATATTCTCGAAACAAAAGGTAGTAGTTCTGTATGATGGGATTAATGGCAGCCAATTGTAAACAGCATGAGGAAATGAGCACTGGAGATGACATGAGACTTTGAGGAACAGGAGTCTGTAAAGCAGCCTGGTCCTAATAATCCTGACCCTTAATAAAGAAATGGGGATGATGTCTTGGACCTTTGGCTGGATACATATTATTTTTCTGATCTTGCATTACTTCAGTTGAGTGACAGTAATGTTCCGTATGCTCAGATGCATAAAATAAAATCAGATTGTGCTCATACCTTTGTAAGAAATTGTCACATCGCTGAAAGTAAGGGATAATCCAGATCCAGAAGTATCCCATTGCAAGACCAATTCTAAAGTACCAGTGGACTCTGTGTTTAGTCACTTTTTGAAACTCAGAAGCTAGAAATAAATGGAATTGTGCATACACTTACTCTGTTTTGTGAGTCTATGCGTATAACAGGTCAGTGGGGAAGCTCATGCTGGTTGCTTGTTTCGTGTACCAGCTTCTGGTTATGCTTGATGCCTCTGCTGGAAGTACAGGGCAGTGAGTGAATGCTCCCCTGTTCACCTGCTGCATTTCATTGGGGAATTTGGGAAACTTCTGTGGTATTTATATCATATATACGTATATGTGTGCGTCATATATGTCACACACATACTCAGCCTGAAGACCTCTAATCTACATAATTGTTGTTTGGATGAAAACTGTTCTGGCTTTTTCACACCATCCAATGTACTGTTTTTTTCTTACTGTCCTCTTATGTCAAAAAGAATATAGAACTGCAAACAGCATTTAGGGTTGATTGTACTGGCGTAGTAATTCTGTTTTCTGTTCATGTAATAATTTTTAATGGTTAACTTGTTTTGACTGTTGATGAGCACTGAGCTGAAATTTTTATATTTCTATTTTTAATGACCAAAATATCTCATTTCTCAGTGTTGCAACTAACTTGGAACCTGGTATGTGTAAAAACACATTTGCTTCTTCATGCTGGTCATTACTTTACCAAATAGGCAATAAAAAGGCAGGTGAGAGTGTGAGGTGTGAAATGGGAACTGAGGTTGAGCAGGCAGCCCCCAGGTGTGCTGTCCAAAGCTGAGGCAGCTCCAGGCTCCTGGCCCTGGCCTGTGCCAGGCCTTTCCCTCATCCAGGAGCGTGTGCTGCAGCTCAGGCAGCGTTACATTGGGCCTGTGCTGGCCTCCCTGGCCTCTCTGAAAGGGCTCCTGCTCATTTCCTCATTTGGTGCTGGATTCTCCTGCTCCTTGAGAGGTTTGTGGCAGGGGCCTTTTGTTTCATAGTGAGGAGCCTTCTACTCTCTGCTACTTCACAGCTGTGAACTCTGCCACAAAACAATGCTCTAATAAAGTAATGTGGTAGCTCAAGTTTGGAGCCTTAGAATTATTCTTTCATAGAGAGTGATTTTGTGGTGCTGCAGCTGGGTTTATTGGAGAATGAAGGAAAGAAAAAAAATACAATTGTTGCACTATGAGCTATGTGTAACTTACAGAGGTAAGTGTGTGTGTGTATTGTGGCTTACTGAATGAAAATTTTATTTCATCACTGAGGTTAAAATTCTTCTTTTATTCCCTGAATTTCAGTTATTTCTGCAACATAAAACATGGGCTTTTATTTGGATTGTCCTGAAATAGTGAAATGATACTTGTATCATTGCCTCTAAATGAGGAGATGCTGCAGGGAACCAAGTAAACTCTGAGTTTCCTTTAAAGTGCTTTGGGCAGCTGACATGGGAAAGCAGTATCAGATCCTGCTATGTGAGACATAGTATTAAAACAATTAATTTGAGTTAGCTTTTAAGCTTTAATTAGTTTTGTGGAACTGCTGCTTATTACTTTTCCATGTGTAATATTTCTTAATTCATTATAGAAAGCTTTATTTTAAGCAATGCGATAAAAATAACAGAGAGAAAGTTCTAACCCTAAACCCCCAAAGAAGATTTGTGATATTAGCATTCCTTTGAGATGCAACTGACTGTAAGTTGTGTTGAAGAAGTGCTCCTTTTGCCTCCTTTTGAGTGAGGAGGAAGTAGTGGTATGAAACATCTTTCAAAGTTTTTGGTGCTGTGGGGAATGGTCATTTGTGGCAGTTTTTTAAACGCTGGGTTTGTATATAAGCCATTTCCAGTCTTCCTCTGTTGCTCATGGTCTGCTTGCCTTGGCAGGAAATGAGTTGGTGATCTTTTTGGCTGACCAGAAGGAACCCTACTTTAAGCCCCGTGTTAAGCTACCAATGAAGTAAGTATGGCCATTCAGTGCTGCCCCAGCCTGTTTGCCTTGGAAGGGCCTCTCTGCACTCAGTGGGGACTGCCTGCAAGTGTCTGAGCTCTTGTTACCTCTTTGACTTCTTGTTCAGCTTGCCCTCACAGCTCTAGTTCTGTGACCAACTTCCTGATCCATGTCCTGATACATTTTTGTTTTGTTGGTCAGATGACAGTCTATGGAGATGAGTTGTGTCATTCATGTTGTTTACTAATATTCCATAAGGGGTGTTACTTCACACCCCTTATGAAATATTTATGGTTTAAGTTTTGTCCTCAAATCAGTATTTGGAATACCCGTATGTTGAAATACTTCTACAGTTGATGTGGATCTTCAGGACTGTCTTTCCTAGTGAAGCAAACTGTCATTCCATAGCATACATAGATCTTTGTGGTGGGTAGGTTTAGTGTCAATCCCAAGACATGTTTTCAGGGAAATTCATCCATTTGCTGCAGTTACTAATGGAATCCAGCCAATATCATCTGATTCAGAAGAGATGGTGTTCTGGTATTTCCATGTAGAGATGTTCCTTTGTCAAGTTTACATGTGGCCTTTAAAAAGCATCAGTTTTTAATAAGTGTAAACTGATCTGTTTATATGTGCATATATATGTCTAGCTCTAATATCCTGTAATACTATTATGGTGATTGCTTATGAATAGTGCTTACCAATAGTATTATGTTTATTAAAAGTTAAATTACTTTTATAGCTCAGCTTCATCTTCTGTATTCTACATATTTTTATTTTTCCTATTCCCTCCTGTCTGGAAAGAAACTAATTTGTTTAATGCGTTAGAAAGGATCTGCTTTTAATCCTTAACGTGACCTGTGTTTGTGTGTGTAAAGCAGAGTCTGAGTAGGTAAGCAAATAAAAAAAGATAGAAAGAACAAACAAAGGTAGGAGGGAGTAGTAAGACCTAGCAGAAGGTAGGAGGAAATGGCATTGCCTTTTAAAAAATCTACCTGTGCCTGACTCCTGCTGTTTAAACAGCTCCTGTTGCCTTATGTTCTTGCTCTTGGAATGCAACCAAAAGATCCTGCTCTCTGAAACACATTTTGGTTGACTGGTTCTACAACAAATGTGAGGATTTAATGAAATGTAGATAGCATTAACAAACAGAATATGGCTGAAGAATGTCTGATAGCTGAAGTTTAGAGTAAAATGTCATTTTCCTTAGACAAAGACAGCCTGATTTTGAGATACTTTTAGGCAAGGACTTTATCCTAAACCAGGCTGTTGAAGGGTAAGATTATATTGGACTAAAAATCATTGGGCAAGCCTTTGACCACACAAGTGCTTTTTACATACACACCTTTTTTTACAATTATTTGCATGCGGGGGCTTTTGTTTTTAATTCCAGATCCCTTGGTGTCACCATAACCAGTGTAGTTCCTGGAGATTATGATGGAGATTCCCAAATGGATGTCCTCCTCACTACTCAGGGCCCAAGTCATGGCAAAGATGAACTTTCAGTGTTTATATTCTGGGGACACAACCAAACGTTAGGTGAGTTGCTGAGACTGGTTCTTAGTAAGATTGTTAGACTTGTTAATTCAAGGTATTGTCAAGAAGTTACAACTCATTTTTACAGTGTAATGATTGTTTTTACAACTAAAATAGGAATTAGCAGCTATTCAGCTTCACACCCATATATTATCCTGCTGTTAAACTGTGTTCAATAATTAATGAAAGAGAACAATACTTGCAGTATATTATGCAACAGATATAACCAAACATTATTCTAATTTGGCAGTACCTATTAACTGAAGAGCTGCTTCTCATGGCTTCCCCATCTTGCATGTCAGCTTCACAAAGACTGTCTCAAAAGATTTATCTTCAGTTTCAAATGCACAGGGAACCTGCTGTGAACTTCAGTGCATCAACTTTCAAAATCACATACCTAAGCCTACCACCAGTAATATAATATTTATGTTAAACAAAATTCTTTAAAGACAGTGACACACTAAAGTGAGTATTGGAAGAAAGGTCTCTAGAATTATTTCAAGAATATGGTCTTGAATTATTTCAGGACCTTTAGAACTAGGTTTTCAGGAGTCTCTTAGCAGTGTTTGAGGTATAGCTGATTCTGTCTTTGGGTAGAGTCATGGATTGTGTGAACTCTTGGTGTCTCCTCTGTTTTCTGTTGACTTTGCTAGGAAAGGGTTTGGGGAAGAATTTAGGGTTTGAGCAAGCTAGCAGATAAGCAAAAGAAAACACTCTTTAATCCACAAAAACTACTGAAGAATAATCAATATTGTAAACAAATGTGTTATGGCATAGTTACAGGTGAAGTAAGTTTGCCTCAGGCACCATTGCTTCTGGCTTTAATCAGAGCTGAAACAAGCAACCTGAAGAGTGCAATGGATCAAATATTAAGGGAATAGCAGGTATCTCTAGTATTGGGAAGAATATGAGGACTTGGATTAAGTTATTCTGTTTTGTTTCAGAAGAAAACCCCAAGCGTTGGGGGAAACACAATGAGCATATGGGGCCTGGAGGAGGAGTCAGAGGTTAAAAATTCAGGCAGTGGTTGGTATGTGCTGAGGCTACTGGCAAGGTATGGGGTGTCTCCTTGGGTAATAGAAGTGTGACAGACAAGTCAATAGCAGGGGACTGTAGTATGAAATGGGGAGATTGTAAAGACAAACATTGTGGAGAGAGGAGGGAAATGGGAATAATCTGGCAAGGAGTTTGGATTACAAGTAAAAAAGTGAAGTCTAAAGTGATAACCTGATTGGAGCTTAGTCCTCACTTCCCATTTAGAAAGTCTACCTTTATTGCTTATTTCAAATACTCAGTGTGTATAATTAAGAATGTTATTCACAGTGAGAAAACAAAAAACAGAAGTCTAACATACATTGAATGTTAAACTTTTAGCCTGTCTTAATCCCAACTGTTTCAGTTTCCCTGTATCTGTGTGATTGCAGTCATACACAGAAATAGGTTTCACTAAGATCTACTCGGAATAATTTGTTGAGGAGTTTAGTGGAGAGGGAGAAAGCCTTCAGCATTTTAACTGTAACTCACCTTTCCTGCAAAAGTTTAGGAAGCCATTCAGTTCTTTATATTAAGTGGTGCCTTTTTTTTAATCATAAAACTGATGGTTTTAAATTAGTAAAGAGTTATGTCTTAGTTGAAAATGCAAATGTCAGATTCTATTGGTAACTGAATCAAGTTAATATTTTCTGTTTTCAGATCTTAACCATAAAACTATGTTAAATAAGACTTTTCATGATGAGCCTCTAGTAATGGAGTAAGTATGACCTACTTTTTTAGAAAACCATATTTATAGTGGTGACTAAGAGCAACTTAAATATATTTTAATGCTCAAATTTGAAACACATGCTCTTTATCTTTTAAGAACAGGGTGGTTTGTGTAATGTCAACTGATCCAACAAAAGATGATGAACCAAAATAGTTATCTTTACAATTCTTGTATATTATATTATCCTGGCAATAGTAACTGCATGATCTTTTGATTTCTTTCATTTCAGTACTGTGAGTATTCATTTAAAAAGCCATTCATTTCTCAGTGGATTTTGTAAAGCAAAAACCTTACTGGCTTACCAAAATGAGCAAATATCCCTTTCACAATGTGCTTGCCTGTGTGTGAAATGCTGAACAAAAGTGGAGGGAAGAAGGTCTGGAAGGAAAGCACAGGCAGAGTGTGAAGCACCGATAGACCTTTACTGCTACCGGCAGCTCAGACAAGAGCCGAAATTCAGAGCCGAGTCACAGCTGAGAGTTCTTTATGACTTGGTGGAAAAATGTCCGAGTACAGATGAGTTTAAGAACAGGTGGTTTGAACTCATGTGCTGACTGAGGTGGTGCTGACACTGTGTTCCATTCTCAGCTTTAATGGAGACTTGATTCCTGATGTGTTTGGTGTCACAAGCGACTCGAGCAAGCCGCAGATCCTGCTAGGCGGGTAAGCTGAGGGCACGGGGGTCAGTGGGCTTTGGAACTTGGGCATGGTGTATCCACTTCTCATTGAAGTGGAGGATTTGTGTGTGCATCTTCTTTCTCTCCGTGGCAAACATTCAGTGACACTCTTCATCTGCTGTTATTTTATAGGACAAGTAAAAATTCTATAAGAGCTGAGAAAACAGAACCACTGATAATAGACATCAGAAATAGGAAAATTGGTTCTTGGAACAATTAGTTCCAAGAAGTTATAGTCTTATTTGTTCAGTGCACTTTTGATATTTAGTATTATAATTTGTGTTATGGAACTTGTGCTGTATAAAAGCTGCTTTCAGGTTGATGGTGCAAGAACTACTGAAACAAATCTTATAATTAAAGGGATGGCAAAATAAAAATCTGCAAATGTTTGGAATAAACTTAAAAAAATGCTCTCATCTGTCTGGGAAATGATTTGTAATGGGAAGGTTGTACACCATAGGAAATCAAAAGCACAGGAAGTGCAGGATGTAAGGGCATTGAACTATATGTATTAAGGAAAATATAGGGGAAGAGATTTATGAAGTGACATAAAGCAGAGGCTAATAAGTAGCAACAATCAATCATTTGAAAATGATATCTATATCACACTCCTTGTGTTAAGGAGTGCCTCAAGCCACTCATGGGCAGATAAAAGTTGACTGAAGCCTTATGAGATGAAATTGCAGCAAAGGGGACTAAGTATCATTATTAAAATTTCTGCTAGCCCTGAAATTTCTAGAAATGGACCAGTTATCAAATACTGGAGTAAAAATAGTGGCATACTTAAATACTTAACAAGGATTGTGCAAAGGATTATTTTTAAGTATTTTGGATATGAATGCTGAAATCAAAGCATAACAAAAGATTGTGTCTCTACTGGCTCAGAAGAACCAGTCTGTAACCAAATAATATAGAGTAGCAATGTCTCTAGTATTGGGCAGGATGCCAAAGAACTTAAAAATCAATCATTTGAAAATAAAAAAATCTGTACCTGTAGTTCCTGTCTCTTTTCCTTTCCTAGGACAAATAACATTTGAATGTGTCAGGGGAAGCTATGCCCTTCTTGGCAGTGTGCTTTTGTTCATTAATCCCAACTTGAATTGTATCACCATACTTGTACTGGTGGCTTATGAAACAGATTTCAGATTCACAAGGATGTTTCTGAACACTTTGCAATGATTATATATAAAATAAATTGTATGAGCTTTTGAAGAAATGGAAAAGTGGGAAAGATTTGTTTCATTTTATTGAAGAAATTCTTTCAGGAGCTTTAAGATACAAATAAACATACTCATCATAGCTCAAAATAAGAGTGAGTGCTATAGGTAATAGCATAAGCCATGTCTTGTTCATGGAAAACAGCCTTGTCATCTGCTTAGAAAAGCACTTTTATATTTTAATCCAAAATGTTTTAAGATTTATTCTAGAACTGTATGACTAACTTCATTGGCAGTCTTCAAGACTGAATACATAGAAAAACCTAGAGAAAATGCTTAATTATTTCTTTGAGATTAAGTGATGCATTTTAACATTTCTAAATCTTAGTTATGATCTTTGGGAAGTAATCAGAATATTACTTATTTTCTTACCATAAATTAGTCAAGGAAGTTAAGGACTTCAATATGTTTGTAGTGTCACTGGAATAAATAAAGCAGTTCCCAACTACTAGTAGTAATATTTCTGCATGCTGTTGTGTAGTGCACATTGAGATTTTCCTGAGTGTTTTAGCTAAGGGTTCTGAAAGTCATATATCTGATGATTCAGCCACTGTGACTTTTGAAGGATTTGTTGCACTTCAAATCACTGCTGATAAGGAGGTGTGCTAGAATTTCAGCCATTTTTAGAACACAAACCAGCAGGGCATGTATATTTATAAATAAATAAATAAAAGTATCACCTGCTTGGGAAATTACATAATTAGCTAGTAGTCCATCATAAAGTGAAAGTTTAATTTGTGTGTTAATTTTTAGGTGAGCTGAAATAAAGTGTATTTCCATGCAGCAGGCATGAGCTGCTCTAACAGCATGTGCTTACTTCTGCTTATGTTTATTAATCAGAAAGTAAATTCCAGAAGTAAAGCTGCTTGAGGAAACTGAGAAGGACAGGGATCAGTGTCTCAGCGTTTGCAGTACAGTTGGAGCCTTGGCACTAACTATGCCACTATTGCTGTGGGTAGTGACACTGTTCTGTGCAAAATAAAAAGAAGTTGCTTTAGAAAATTAATAAAATTTAGACAATTAATAAAATTATTAAAATTTTAAACTGAAGCCCCTGTGCTATGAATAATCCTTCACAGAACCTTTAAGGCAGTTACTGGAGTTACTTAGTATATTGTAAGCTAAGGAATTTTGTCTTAGCATTAGGAGAATATGTTTTCTGTACCATGTTGTTTAAAGTTTCACTGTTTTTTTAAGCTATATTATCATGATTAAGTCCCCACAAATTGATGAAATGTATATTTATTCTTGTCTGTAGGAACTTGTCATGGCATCCTGCGCTGGAAACGCAAAGTAAAATGTATATACCACACTCTCATGCCTTTATAGATTTAAATAATGACTTCACTGCTGGTAAGTCATAGAAGTGTTAGATACCATCCTAAAAATAATTATCACTAAGTGTCAATGTCATGTGTTGCAACTTCCTTCTGTAATTATATGATTTTGCTACTTCTGGTTCGGTTTTTTCAGTTACTTAATTTTAATAACTGTGATTTGAAAATTCTGGGTTTTAAAAAAACAACTTTTAAAATAAATATCCTAACAGCATTTTCTGCTTCTTGATGATAATCCTAACTACTGCTTGTTTAGAACGATGTTGTGTTCACCCTTAAAGTGTTGTTTCCTGCTCTTCGCAATGCTGTGCCAAGTACTCATGGCAGCTGCATCAGGGCTGCAGTTTTTCATCCTGAGTATGGAAGTAGTTAGATAGTTTGATTCAGCAGAACGTTTTTAAGACTGGACTTAAAATTTGTTTTCAGGATTTCATTATGACTTCATTGTATTAAGTTTTAGTTAGTTCTATCACTGATAGAACTGTGTTCTTCCTTTGTGTTGATGGGGTATTTTGTCAATGTGATTCAGTTACCATGGTGAATCTGTTTATCACTTACATACCTGGCTCATATTTCCAAGTACATTTAAATATTGTGATAAACTTAATTTCTTCACACACTAAATTAATTCTGAAGTGCTTTATCTTCTGCTAGATGTGCAATGTACATCAATTCATATATGGTAATTTTGGAAAGAGAGCTTATCTTTTTCCTGTTTAGTTGCATGGGAATGAGAGAGGAACGAGTCCATAAATTTAATTAAGATGCTTATAAATGTTGGGGATTAAGTTAATTGCTTTAGCATGCAGTCAAACCTTAATATCGAGTTCTGACACATTGCTATGTGAAGCTGTCAAGTGGAAATTCCGACTGGAAAATTAAATATATGGTTGCTTACCATAATCAGTGTCATATAATAACCAGTTCTAACACACTTAGCTCTAGAAGCCTTTTGGAATTTTTTTTTAGTGGCATAAGAAGCATAGATGAGCATTCCAGGTAGCATTTTAAGTTGAGTACATTGAAATCTGAACTCAGAGGTGAGTAAAGGTAAGAAGTCTAAGATTCTTACATTGATCGGTCACAGACGGATCAATTTTTCAAGGTTTTTGACATCTGCCAGACTAAAGAATGTTCCAAGAGTTCTAGTTAGTGCTGCTGCTATGTGGAAGCTCCTTTATTAAATAGAAATGAGAGTCAGGATCTTCGTGTGGGTAGTGCTGGAAGCTTTTATAGAGTCACATCTATTTTTATGTCTCAAGATGTGAGTAGAAGCTCCTGTGAAGCTCTTCCCATAAAGATCCTGACTTTTACTTGCTTGTAGCAGCAAGGCTGTGACACCTCGGGCTGAGGTACTACGTTAGGGTGTTAAGTTTAGTGCTGGGGGAAGTGTTATGTTACAGGAACCTGGGGAAAATTGAAAGGAAAATAATTCATTCTGACAAGAAAACTGGTAAAAGTATTACAGTGTTGTTATTTTTTAAAGTAATGATTTACTTCTGCGGTGGGAATGATTTTTTTTTTTTACTGTCCCTATGAAGATGAGACTAACCAAGAATAAGACATATGTTGCTGAAAAATAGTATCAGTATATCTGATATTTCATGACTGATGTGTTTTTCCAAGAGTGCTTCCTGCCAAAATGAAAAGTTGCCAGTTGTCTAGTCCTGCCTGCACATTTATGGCAGTTCCCTGCCATCAGCTCTAGTAACTGCTTGGAGCTGGGGCTGCTGAGGAGCACAGTTCATTGTCACTGGAGTTATTAAGTTGATCCAGCTCGCCATGCAGGATTGTCAGAGCAGATGTAAGCACAGGGGAAAGGTTGACTCCTCTTTCAGTAGCAGCAGTTGTAGGCTGCCTTTAACCAAGCATGAAATTGTACCTTGAGTCTCACTGTGCCTCTTCCAAAAAATACCTGCGCAGTGTTCTCACCACGTCTGCTCTAATTTGTGTGTCTGTACAGAGCTGGGCAAGTGACTCATAGGTAGTCATCAAAGTAGGCAGGTGGTAGAAATTAGGGGAAAAAAAGGGCAAAACAACAAAAGCTGGAAGTGTGTGCAGGACTGGTGGGAGATGCACTGGGGCAGGCAGGGCACGGGCAGTGCTGGGTTACCAGTGTTTCTCCATGGGGCCTGGCTCTGCTTGGCTCACAGGAGCTGGTGAGGAGGAGAGCATTCCTGTGACTCAGTGTTCACCCACACAGCCATTCTTCAGTGGGAACAAAGCCTCATTAAGAGCAGGGCCTGGTGCACATTAGAATTGTATTAATTAAAAGGGAGGCATTGACAAGATGCAGGGGAATAATCTGCCTGCTGAAATCATGTGGCCCAAAACACTTAATAATCATGGGATTTGATGCTGCTGTGGGACTTTTGGACTGAAATATTCAGGCTGTTTACTCACAGGCAATGCTACTGTTCATGATTATAGGGATATAATTGCACCTAAAATGGATGGAGTGATTCTTGTTTACAAATAGATCACCAGGACATGCCATTTTACTTCTTCTTCATGGGTTTTTTTGCAGGTATTTTTAAAGGTTTTTCTAATATTCTGCAATATTTTGGCGCTCTTTGTATTCTGTAACAGATGCAGCCAATTTGATGATTTTTAGCTGGGCTATTTTTGGCAACTCTATCATTATAAACAGCTTAGGAGATTTAAAGTGTGCTTGACATAAAAAAAAAATCCTCTCTGGGCTGAGAAGCTTTTTGCTAGTTTATTGCCTAACCCGTTTTCAACCTGCTGATATTAAACACTCAGAACAGAGCTTTTAATTGCCACACTTCTCATGCTCTGGGTGAAATGAAGTTGAATTGTTATGATTTCATTATATGAGAACTTGCTCATAAAGATGTGTTTAATCCCTAACAATGCTTCATGAAAGGCTAACAGTGTAAGGATTTTATAATCCAAAAATCCTCTAACCACAACAAAGATAATACTAATCTTTCTTGGTGAGAGATAAACTGGGCTGTTTCAGAGAATGATGCTGCTGCTGTTTTTAAAGAAAGCATCCTCATGCAGAAGTCTCAGCTCCCTATAATTATTAATTCAGTAAGGAATTCTGTGTTAGACCAGGAATTTCATAAAAACCACGCAAAAACTTGCAGTATAAAACTTTTACCAAAGGGTCTATATGTGCTTAATGGATAAACTAAGTACCAACTTTCAAGTGCCTTCTGCATGCCTATTAAGCATGTGTTGGTCCAGGGAGGAGTGCTTCACAGTGGCTGAGCTGGGAGGGATGTCTGGAAATGGGCTGGTCAGGCAGCCTCCCATCACTGTCACTGCTGGGACATGGCACTGAGGCTGCGAGGTGAGGAGCAAATGTGGTGGCCCTCGTTGGAACAGGGCTGCTGGGTGTCTAGTAATTCATACTCACACTTGTCAGTAGTTCTTTTTCACAGCTGGCTTAGGAAAATAATCTTGCAGCGAATAATAATAGGCTTGTCTGAACAGATTAACATTAGGTGTATTTTACAAAGCAAAGAGTCCAGGTGAGCATTTCCAAAGAAGGATCCTCAAGTAAGAGGCCTGTCTTAAAAATATCAGAGTTGAAATTTTTAGGATAGTGATTATTTTGCTGTGTCATTTTTTTTCAAATTAGCCAACTTCATTACATTATTGTAAACATTGTAAAATGTCAGATATTCACTTAGTGCTAATGCTGTCTTTCTAAACTTGGGGGGAAAAATCCAGGATTATTAAACCATAAATTTGTTTGCATTCAGAAATAGAAGTCTTCTACCAAGAAGTCAGGCCCTACAAGCACTTTGAAAGTGCTCAAATGCATGAGACAGGCTGCCTTGGACTGTGAATCCCACTGTAACTTCATACTGTACATCTGTCAATGTATCTTTGAATGCTATGAAAAATAGCTGATGTATTAAATACTCTGTGTGTCACTTGGATATGTGATTCCACAGTTTGGAAGTCCTGGTTTTACAGCTGATCTCGTGTTGAACACTAGCACGTGGTGTGTATAGTTGGAGATATTTATGGAGCTGTTCGTATAAAATGAAGGAAAAATCATCAATTTGGGTTTGGGAAAACTAAAGTGGAAAAATCATTAGTCAGAAACAGCTTGCTGTAAGCTAATTGCTAGTCTCTTTACTGATTTCTGGTGGTTAATTTTCTTATGTTGTTTTGCTTTGGGAATTTAGAAACCTAATGTACCAGAACGTTCACAATGTGTTTTCTTTTTGATTCCCACTTAGTTTAAATGTATAAATGTAGATAGTTTTCTTCTTGTAAACCAATCATTCAAATCATGGGTGATATTTCTGTTGTAGTCATTTAAACCTGGATTCTGAAAATAGTATAATGCTCAATATCAGATTCTCTGGTCATATTTTCAGTGAGTTTCCTCGTCATGGAAGCTGGTAGTCTCTCTGCAGCTCATATTACCAGCAGAGCTGATATTCTGCAGTAGATCTGCATTTATTCACTGTTCAGATAACTGGCAAACAAAGTATCTGGTGGCATTTTAAAACTTGGGTGGGGCATGGGGGGGTGTGTACATATATTTGAAGTCAATTTGTTCTCTCTGTTCTGCCCCCTCCCTTACATTTCTTCCCGAGCAAATATTCAGTGAAGCCATGTCACTGTGGCATTTGTTGAATAGGTACAATTTTTTTAAAATTTCTTAACTGTTTTAGCTCTGACAGCAGAGCTTGCCTCTAAGTTTACAGCAAATAATGGAGGCACAGAATGTATCACGTAAGATAGACAGGATATATTTCAGAGAATTTTAGTCTGTAAAGTTTTGTTTGTTTTTCATTATTTCTACTCTTTACATGTTTGTTATGTCTAATTAAAAATGCTTTGGGTGATATGATCCCCTGTCACCTCCATTCCTCCACTTGCTCCTTCCCAGTGTTCAATACCACAGGAAGTTCCAGCTCATAAAATCAACCCAGAGCTGGGTTTAGCTGCATCTCCTCCTGCTGCTGGGACTGGGCTGCTTTTGCCAATGGCTTCTCTTACTCACAGCTTTCCTTGCAGAGGGAACCAAAGGATGGGTAGAGATCATTAGAGAAAAGAAAGAGCTTTAGGTGTTACTTCTTTTTTCCTAATCTTTCAAAAGGAGCCCATAATCTCTGCTATCTGCTCTGCAGTTTTAATTTTAAAATTGCCATTATGAAGTGTCTCAAAAGCTATTCCTTTTTGCAATTTTTAATTATATACTGATGTAGTTATATACACTGGGGAATTATATTATATTTTTATGGGAATCAATAACTTAATACAGGTGAGAAGTAAATTGTTTCTGCTCCAAATAGCATTTTGTTGAGAAAACATGAATGTGAAAATGGGTTCTGAAAGCACTCTTGAGGGGCTTTATTTTCTGTTCCTTGGAACAATGTTGTTGCCCATATTCTGAAAATAAAGAGCACTTTGTCTGAAAGCTCATGTTCAACAAGTGCTATACAACCAAAAGGATAGTCCCACCTGCTCTGTGTGTTCAGCAGCAGAAATGTAAAGCACAAATCTAAAGTTCTCCAGTTATGCAAAGCTTTTAAATTAATATATATGAATTCCTTCTACAGTAACTTTTAATAATGAAAGGGATTGTAGTGCTTAGTTAGGTTCTTTATCATTGTTTATCACCTGGTTTACTAAATAGTTACAGTAAATACTTGATAAATTTTTAAGAGCTATTTGAACAGAAAAAATTCACAATATCTTATTATAAGCACATTTCTTAAAAATTTACCAACACAAATTAGTTTGTTTGGAACATATGGAGTCCTTTTGTTTTGCTGAAGTTTTTCAGAGTAGGAAGTTACTGTTTCTTTATTTAGCACCAAAAATTCATGTAGATGTACTCCATTTGCTCTAGGACAGCACTAATGCCACCTTGACAAATCTGAATACCACATGTACAGAGTTTCTCTACCTGAATGAAAAACTTAGGAACAGAAGCATGAAATTTGTAAGATTTTGTTTTCTATTTCCATGTAGTAAAGAAATAAAACTGACTATATCTAACTTTTTTGTATAAAATTAAGTTTTTGCATAGTAGAAATTTTGTACAACTAAAATTGTGTTGTTACAACTAAAAAAAATTGTAAATCATGTTTGGTTTTAAATACTTTTTTTCCTACCGGTGTTCAATCTGTAATGTAAATAGAGGAAAGTTATCTCTTATTTTACCTTGGGTTTTAGGGCATTTAGTGATTTTAATACAGTTGTTACATCACCATTCTGTCAATGCTGCAAAACAGAGATTTTTAATTCAGCACATTATTTACAAATAGGTAAAGCAGGCACTTTCATGTCCAAAAGTCACTCCTGGTTAGAGAATATGCCCAGACACCTCTGTTCTTCCACATTGATGAATACATTTTTAGGCATGTTTGGAGTGTACACATAAATGTTCTAATTGGATACTGCCTTGTCCATGGCAGTAGTGTTTATAATAAAGGCACTTTCCCCCCCTCCTTTATCAACTCAAACCTCTGAAGTAAATATGAAATCAAGCAGTAACTTAATGTTGCTCGTACCCTGGTGGCTTCTCAAGACAGTCAGATGCTGGGGGGTTTTATTCTGAAATAAAGCCCTCTGACATTAAACAGAAAGGTCAAAACAGTCATTAGTGAAATGAATGCTCCAGCTAAAAATAGCACTATTTTTATAACACTCAAAAGTGACAGAAAATAACAAGGGTAATCAGAAGTGAACTTGGAGCAGGTTCTGTATAGTTAGGTTTTATTGCAGTTTCTAGTTCTAATAAGTAAAATCAGGGAAATAGGGTGAGACTGTAGTACTACCTACAGTTTTATTTACTGTTGATTAAAAGATTCTTTGAAACTAGCCAGTTTGAAACAGGCTTCAGCAATATTAATGGGGGTGCTGGTGTTGCTGTTTTCATTACTAGCTCATGCTGCCTTTCTCAGCCAGCCATCAGAAGAGGCCAGGGATTCTGGAATCCTTCCCTTCCATTGTGCCTCTGGACTATGGCCAGTGTTTGGGTGCTCAGCTGAGAGCAGGGGGCCAAAGGCAGAAATGGGTGCACAGGAGGGGGGAGGGGAAGGGAGATGGAGAAAAAAATCCAGGCTGAAGGCAGGGAATTTAGTTGGAGATGGCGAGGAGCAAACCCTGGATGAATTTCTGCAAAAAAGAGGATGTTCATTTCAGATGGACTTGAAGTTCTTAGAGGAGGACTGACCTAATGGTATGTGGAGTAAGAGAAGCATAGCTGCATAAGGCTGGGTTGGGAGGAGTCTAGGAGGGGCTGTGTGAGAAAAACCGTGGGATATGGATCAGAGCTGGACCTGCTGGTGGGTGGTTGGAAACTGCCTGTATGTTTATTTCTGCAGAAGAAAGATTTGCAGAAGTTCAAATGCTTTTGAACAAATGCAGGAAATGTTTGAATGCTGTCCTGCATTTTAATGTCTTTTTTATGGATTTCCTTCGTCATGCTCAATGAGCTGTTGCAATTATCACAAAATGGTTTGGGTTAGAAGGTATCTTAAATCTCATCCAGTTCCACCCCCTGCCATGGGCAGGACACCTTCCACTATCCCAGGTTGCTCCAAGCCCCATTCTACCTGACCTTGGACACTTCCAGGGATGGGGCAGCCACAGCTCCTCTGTGCTGGGCCTCACCACCCTGACTGGGAAGACTTTCTTCCTTACTTCTAACCTAAACCTGCTCTCTTTCAGCCTAAGGCCATTCCCCCTTGCCCTGTCTGTGCATGTCCTTGTCCAAAGCCCCTCCCCAGGTCTCTTTATGTTCTAGAAGGGGCCCTGGGGTTTCTCCTCCAGACTGAACAGCCTCAGCTCCCAGCCCACCTCCACAGGAGAGGTGCTGCTGCCCTTGGATCAGTTTGGTCCAGGCACTGGGTTCTCAGCAGCTGCTTCTCTTCAGTGCAGGTCTCTGGTTCCCAAGCCCTGTGGCACAAATGCCGTGCTCTTGCTGCCCAAGATGGGCCACCACAGACAGCAGCAGTTAGGTAAAGCTCCTTGAGGTACATTGCACAAACATTGCCAGAAATGTAGCTAGCTCAAGATGGGATGTGTTGTGTTCAAATTACAATTTTAGTGTTTGTGGCTGTGTCTGGGGTGACTTGGACATTGATACAGGGTAGTTCTAAGTGCACTAAATAAACTCAGTGCAGTCTAGCCAGTCAAGTTTTATGTTGCTTTCGGGGGAGATTTTTCAGTCTTCAGTGGGCCATATGTTGATACAGTGTCAAAATTCTCTGATCCTATCAAATAAAGATGGATGGAAGTGCTGTGCTTCCTCTATAACAAGCTTTAGGTTATTGGAGCTAGGAGCACTATACTTGAATAGCTTCCCTTTTACAGGCAGAAACATACATTCTAATAATCTCTTTCTTTTTTTGTAAGAATGAATGCTGAATTCAGTATTTTTCTACATATATATTAACTGGTGACCAGATGTAGCAGAGCTGGGATAGCAGCATCTTATTACTAAGCCAGTTAAATTAAATTATAGCCAAATTCGATCACCAACTCATTTTTTAGGGTAAGTTGTGAGTACAATGCTAATACACAGTGGTTTTGTGTTGCAGCATTATCAGATACCTTCTGTATTAAGTGTCTGGTATATATTTTAGTTGATTTTCAGTATTGTAGATCTAAAATGCTGGGTAACCTCCATGCTTCCTTATCATATTCTCAGGCTGTTGAATTTTGTTGATGAATATTCCAATTACTTATGTTGTATTTATGTTAATCACTGGCTGTTAAATCCAAAATAGGAAAGTCTATTTAAATGTGAACACACTTTACTTTGCATTTGTTTAAGAGAAAGGTTTCCTCTCAGGCAGTATTGGTTTTTTACTTCTGTCCATTCGCTTAGGCCATAGGTGCTACATCTCAGGAAATCTGCCTAAATCTGACAACAAGATCTTCCCCCATGCCAACTATCAAGTACTTTCCTTATCTTTGCTGAATCATGTCACAAATTAGGGATGCAAGAAATCCCCTGCAGGCTTAGTCTAGTGGTCCATCCAGCTAGCTCAATATTCTTTCCCTGGCAGTAGCAGCAGCAAAGTGGATTTTTTTCCTCTTCCTGTTTCATATTTCCATTTGTATATCTACAGAATCTACAACTATCCTAGGGCTGTTAAAGGTACCCCCTTGCCTGTTGTTTTTAGCATCCCTTCATGTACCTTTTGTCTGGTAAAACCATCACCTTTGTATTCTGTAAAGAATTGCTTGTTGACCTCCAGATTGGTTGGTTTAATTATCTCAGGTTAGAAATATCTCTCACTATGCTGCCGTTAGGGTCATAAGAATTTGAACAGCCCTCAATACTTTGTGCTTTTTAAGCTTGGAGATCTTCATGGAGTAGATTCTGTTTCTTACAGCTGAAATTGCAACCTGAACTGCCTTCCAAAGGCAGTGTGCAGCATATCTACAGACAAGTGACTTTTTCTGAGCATAATTTAATATGATAGGTATTCCTTGTAGGAAAAAGGGGCTGAATTTTTTCCTTGTAGGAAAAAGGGGCTGTTTTTTGCTGAGAAGCAAAACAGAAATGTTGCAGTTTTCAATGTGATTAGTGTATTGTAATACAAAAAGTGTAGAAAATAACTGTATACATCTTCATTGTTGTGTAACTCCAGTACTGATCATACAGATATAAATGCATTTGTTGGCTCCATCTGTTCTCCTGCAGCTCTTATATATTTAAGAATTTAGTAGTAATAGACATGGAAAGCAGTAACAGTGAGGTGGGAAATATGTTGTGGACACCATTCCTTTGGAAAGGAAACACTTGCAAGGATACTTGGCTATGGCTGTTAGGTATCTATGAAGTGCACAGATTCCTACTTGTTGCCTCTCTGAGATGCTCTTGTAGTCAAAAACTTACTTTATGATTCTTTCTGGTTTGATTATGGTAAGGTAGGTTGAAAGTAACATTTGGGAATTAACTGGTCTAGAACACTGTTTCAGACAGGACTTGTGTTTTCTGACACATTTCTTTCACAAACTTGGGAGAAAACACTTGTAATTCGGAGCTATGCGAGTTTGTGACTAGTTATTTCTAGTGTCTAAATAGCATCACCTATTTGTACTGCTGTTGCAAAGAAATGTTTTTGTTTTGCTTGTTTTGAAATCTCTGACATTCTTGATCAAAATGGATAATTACTTGTAAATATTAACCATTTGATTTGGTTTCAGTGCAAGAGAGTTTAATCCCAGAATCATGTGTGAGCATTTCGAACTTGTAGCTTCTAAGAAGGCTTAAGGATAAGAAAGAGGACAATTGGCAATAAGGTACCAGTGGAACTGGTTCAACACCACCTCTAGAACTAGAGGTGGTGTTGTTGTACCTGTATTAAGTTGTCCTATAAGAAATCACAGCTTGTTCCTTTAATGCAGGAGCAGTGTGGCACCAGCTCCTCTTCACTATTTTTAGAAGATTATCTGCTCTCTCAGCCTGCCTTTGCATTTTGCCAGTGCAGTGTGACATTACAGCAGCCTTGGAACTGCTCTGCTGTGTAGGTTCCATTTGTTCTATACCGTGTTATGTGCCTGGAGTTAGGAAAAAGGAGATGGAGCAGTACACAGAGAGGAACAGAGAGCAAAAGGAATTTACTGACTTTAAAGAGAAGCTGGTTTGGGGGAGAGAGCTCAGTGCAAAACAGGAATGTTGCTGAATGGAATTGTCTTTAAGCTGCTGGAGAGAAAGGCAGTGCAGGGTCCTGCACCTGGGTAGGAACAACCCCAGCACCAGCACAGGCTGGGGGTGACCTGGAGCAGCTCTGAGAGGGGCCTGGGGGTCCTGGTGGACAGCAGGCTGTCCCTGAGCCAGCACCATGTCCTTGTGGCCAATGGGATCCTGGGGGGCTTTGAGAAGAGCACTGGAGCAGGTCAGGGAGGTGACCCTGTCCCACTACTCAGCCCTGGTGAGGATCCCCTGGAGTGCTGTGCCCAGCTCTGGGCTTCTCAGTACAGAGAGCCGTGGAGCTCCTGGAGCAGGGCCAGCTGAGGGTGACAAGGGAGGTGAAGGGAGGGGAGCATCTCTGGTGAGGACAGGCTGAGGGAGCTGGGGCAGGTTCTAACATGGTGAGTTCTGTCTGGTGTTGGCAGCTGTGCCACTTTGTCTCAGTCTGGAACAGAGTCCCAAAATGTGGATAAACAGCATTAGCAGAGGGAATGCTGAGTTACTGCTTGCCAGGATCTCCCCTTGCACCGAGGACTGAGCAGAGAGAGGACTGACTCAGCAGTGAAGGTGGGAGGTCAGCTCTGCAGTGAGAGATGGAGTCAGAGAGGTGCTCTGGAGAGGTTACAGTGCAGACAGAATGGCTGTGAGGGTCACCCAGCCTGCCCCAGCTGGGGAGCAAATGCTCATCCTTGGCTGGGTGTTTCAATAGAACACTTCAGAGCCTGTTGTAGCATAACCTGAGAGGCCAGAGCTCAGTGTAAATTTGAGATCCAAGTACAGCAAGGATCCTACTTCAAATGATTATTTAAACCTCAGAAACATTTTTTTCAGATATAGTGGCATTTTGACCTGTAGGAAAATTAGTTAAGGCTTTTG
This sequence comes from Urocynchramus pylzowi, assembly GCA_013397555.1. NCBI lineage: Eukaryota > Metazoa > Chordata > Aves > Passeriformes > Fringillidae > Urocynchramus > Urocynchramus pylzowi. Next base: position 436,292 of record VZRH01004405.1, read on the forward strand.
TTATTTCATGTTTCTCTTTTGCCCCTGTGAACATACTGGATTTTTTAATGTTTTTCTGGCTTATATCAATAGTAATAAACAGTATTGCATAAGCTTCCTTCTAGATGCAAAGTTAATATTTGAAAGTATATATAAGTTTTCTAACTTATATTTATACTTTAGATATTCCTATCTTTAGATTATTTTCATTTCTTCTGTCTCACCTTCAGGAAGTCCTTAAGTATCCCTGTAATTCATTCCAACGAAGCACACACTATCATGATTTTCATGTGTATGCTGTAAAGGAAATGGCCATTTCAGATATTCAGAGGAATAAAATTAAATGGTAGAGCTTTTAAGCTGTGGGGGGAGAGAAATCTATAAGGAGAATCTTTGTCATTTTTTGTGTGTATGTGGGGTTTTTGTTTGGATTTTGCTTGTTAGGTGTGGGGAGGTTTCTAGTTTTGTGGTTGTTGTTTGTTGCTGGGTTTTTTCCTCTGGAACACAATATCCCTTATTGTGTCATTTGAAATTCCCTGTACAGCCATCTACCTGCTTATTCAGTAAAACACCTCAGGGTAAAGCATTAATATTATCTTTTTTTTTTTTTTTTTTCTTTTTCCTGCAAAGTAACCATTGTGTTCTAGCTCAAAGAATGGCAGTTTAAATTGTAGGGAGGGAGGAGACAAAGAAAAAGAAAACAGATGTTTAAATCTTAGAGTAGTTCTCTTAAATCTGGATTTCTTAACACTGGACTTAATTTTTTATAATTTTTTTATTCCTCAATGGCCACTTTTTTAAAATAAAAGCTTTTTCTTCCCACTCTCCTAATTTGGGTGACGGAACCCAGGACATCCCTCTGGATGCCCTGGACCCGAGCCCCAGACAGGGGGCTGGGGAGTTCTGGCAGGAAGCCAAAGACACTTGGGATTTCCCTCCTAGCCCATGGAGCAAATTACCAGCTTTGTATGAGGAAGCACAAGTCACAAAAGTTCAAGTAGAATGATAGTGAATTAAGCACAGGGTGAAAAATAAAATTTTGGGGATTTTACTATGGGGGTCTAGGAGACAAGATGGAGGGGTGTGCGTGTTTTCCTGTCCTTCTTCCTTCTTCTTCCTAGCCTCCATCTTCTGGGTGAGGTTGGCACATTTGGATTGGTTTAGAATAGAAGTGGACAGTCTAACATAGGTGATAGGTATTGGTAAGAAATGATAAATAAAGTACATGTAGTTTATGGTATAAATGTGGACAGCAGCCCGGGGGCGGGTGAGTGTGCCTGGACTGACCTGCTAGACAGAGCTCTGTGGGTTGGAGATAGAATGTTCTGGATAAGAGACAATAAACAGCCTTGTGAGCCAGAGCCGAGGAATCCCGAGCCTCTCTTGGGCTGCCGGGCTGTGCAAAGAGGACTCTCGGGGTCATCCTGACCCCAGCAAACCCAGATTTGGGGCCTTTTCTACAAGGTGGTAAATAAGCTTCTCTTTAGGCCTTGGCAGATAAATCCTTTGAAGCTCTATTTTGCACTGGTTTGATGTTTTAAAGAATTTTAGTGTATAGGAAGCCAGAAATATTTCTACATCTACTTTTCTTCTCCTGTCAAGAGTATATCCGTTGCTTAATTCAACATATCCCAAATAAAAGGCTAGTTGATATTTATTGATATCTATGTATACAGAAGAGTACAAGACATGAAAATAGTTTTGAGGGCTGTGGTTTTAGTCTTTCTTACTTAATATATCACTAAAGTATTTATAACTTATATAGATAATATTTTTTAAATTATATATATTTATTAAGTGATCAAATATTTGTGTGTGTGGTCTACTGTTAAATATCTCATTTCTCTTATATTTTCCTCACAGATTTGTTCCTTACCACATCACCAAATTCCAAAACCATTCAGTTTGAGACATGGGTAAATAAGGTAAGAGAGAAAACACAAATAACCATTCTGTTGAAACACAGAAAAATTATAAACCCCAAAGAGTGATCTTCTGACATTTATGGTGATTTATAGATAGAAGACTGATCAGTTTGGTTTTATTCTTGCTGTCTGAAAGATTTTTTTTAAGTGAAAGATTTTTTTTTTGTTAGATACATGACTCCAGGTCTTGGGTGATTTTCTGGGACAGAGGTTCAAAATGTCACTTCTGACTGTTACAATACACGTGCAAGTTACATTTGAGGAAATCCCAAGTTCTGTGTTAACTAAATATCATATCTGAAATTCAGGATTGACGAGTAATAGATCAAGGTATTAATAATTTATTGAGATTCTGCTTTTGTATTGTCTAAGCTGGCTAGGGGCATCCTTAGTACCTTGTTATCCAAAAGGACTAGAGCTATAAGTTATCTTTTTAATGATGACAGAAAGTGCTCAGTGTGTTTCTTACTAGTTAAGGGATGAGTTTTTGAGGGCTTGCCTGAAAATGAATCCATCGGATCACAGTGAGTCACTGCAGAACAGAGTCTTGTCTGAGATAACCTGGCCATCTTCTCCCAGGCAAGAGTAATGAAAGCACTGAGTCATGAATCCTGTATTTACAGCTTTAGGTAGACTTTAAAAATCATTGCCTATTGAGTGTTTGTAAGTACAGAAGGTGTTTGTTCTATTAGTTGGGTTTCTTTGAAATTTCTTATAAATTTTGGACTTGTATTCTGAATATAATCCTGCATTACACATTTTCTATTGATAGATTTGCTTATCTTTAGAAAGAAAGAATTCTGTTCTTTGGAGTCAATCAGCCCAGGAAAATAGGTCATACATGTAAAATGCTTGGACATGTGTATGAAACTACAAATACCTTAACTGATCCATTAAAAGCTGTTAAACTGCTCTTTGTAGAAAAAAGTCACTCTTCATTGATGCACTATTAAATGCTTTTTAAATATTTGCCTACATGAGATATGCTTTTAGAGCCAAATAAGGGCCTCTTCTATTTCATTGCATGGAAATACATCAATATTAATTTTTCTCATCAGAGTCATTATAAATGATATGTCAAGGTAAAGATATATATTCAGACATGCAGTACAAACAGCACTAACTGTGTCCAGAGTTGCATTGCAGTCTGCAAACTAAAGATGACGTGAGTCATGTTGGATATGGATAAACTCTGCTCCATTCCCAAACCTTTGGCTCTGTGCCTTGCTGGGCCTTTGTGAGCAGGGCACTGTGCTGAGCTGATGGCAGTGACTGGGGAAGGGGGCCTTGGCTCATCTGACATGGCTGCAAAAACTCAGCACCTTAAAATGGGTTTGTGCCAGCTGTGATCCAGTTCTGTGACAAACAACGACCCAGCACTTTTTATCTTTCTGGTGGTGTAATGGACTATTGTTTTCTCTAGGCCTAGGTTTTAATAAAGGATGAATAAAACAAGTTCTAAGCCAGACCTAATAGAAAATCAGTTTATTTCCTAATTAGAAGGCAAATCAGGACCCTATTTTTAATTTTTATGCAGGTGTGTTGTTATATATTACATATGTCTATAAAATCACATGTTAATATGCAAAAATGCACAGTAGTATACATAATTACTTAATTATCATTTAGATAATGTCGCTGAAATAATCCAATCTCTTCCTCATAGCACAGCAAAATTTATGGAAATTGTATCTGAATATTACTCTTGATGGATTTTCACAAGAATCCAGGAAGGATTAGAAATGCAGAACCTCAGTCCAAATTTTTGAAAAGTGCAGTTTTTTCCATAGCTGAGATGTCTCTCTTGTCTGCTAAAGCCCTTCACTAGTGACCTGTATTTTCTTTGGTACAAAAGTCAGTTTTTATCACTTACTCTGCAATTCAGTCTTTCCATCATTCTTGTCTTGTTTCCTAGGATGGGAACTTCTCTAAAGTTGGAAAAAGTAAGGAAATGCCCAGTGGTGCCAAAGTTGTTGGACAGTCAGTGTTTGCAGATTTTGGTGAGTTTGCTTCTTTTACACTGCCCTGAGTGTTGCTTTCTCATGTTTTGGTTAGCTGCTTTACACCAGAGAAAAAATAAAGGTGTTTAGCTCTAAATGGTGTTTTTCTGTTTCTCTGCTTTTTCTCTTTAATGTGTTATATTTATTTGTAAATCTTGAAATGTCTGGGAATAATTATTTACAAATTCAGCTTTGGTTATCCCAGTACATTCTGCCTCACATGTATCTAATTTTTGCTGCTTTGAGGTGTGGTGCAACACTAAACTTAATTTTATCAGACACTTATTTTATTTGTCATGATTTTAATTTTGTTTTCCCTAATCTTATTTAGAAAACATTATCTGATTAAATGTTTCTAAATTCTTCACTTGCACGAACTAATAAAGACTAAAGGAAATAAAATTGCTTGAATAAAAATTGCTGGAACATGGTAAAAATCTTAATGGTTGTAATTGAAAATTCGGGTAGGCTTTTGGACAGGAGAAAAATTTAATTTATATGTAAATCTATTTTTGCAAGGTTTAGTGAAAGCCTATATTTTTCTATTAGAATGTACCTTTCCAGTCAATTGTGGCTTATCAATGTTTTTGTCATGTTACAGAGAATGGGGCATGTTGGTTTTGTAGTGCAAAAAATACTATTTTTCTGTGCACTAAAATAACGATTTTCCAACCAGAGGCAAAGCATTTCAGGCCTGACTCTGCTGACATAATTGACTGTAAATAACTTTTTCAAAAAATAATTTACTGTATTTAGACAACACACTTGTTACAGTGAGACTGACCTTGTCTTTAAATGTTGTCAAACAATATCCTTGTTTCAACATTTCCTTCAAAAACTTATTTTAAAGAAAATGACAAATTTTAAACTTTTTAGGCTCAGAGTGTGACTCACTTGCTCTGTTCTGCCATTTACAAGTGTTTTGAGGCTGACATGTGAATGCAAGACACCTCTGCTGGATGGGTAATGGTCCTTAGATCAGATCTACAGGAAATGAAGTCAGCTAGAACCTGAACCGTGCCCCAGGCTCTTTTGTGTAATGTTTACCCCATTTTCTAAAATCTTTGACAAAGTTTTAATAAAATATTTTACTATTTATCTTTAAGTTTGAATACTTATCTATGTAATATATGAAAGAAAGAATAGAATAATACAGTTTTTGCAGTTAAAAAAAATTAAGTGTGCTGGGTCTTTTGTAATAATTTTCCAAGCTGATGTTCTGAATAATGTGTCTTAATAGGTACTAAATAGAAATTTTTTATAAGTTTTTAACAATGGCAATGTGAAGAGCTATCTTAATGTAGGATAATTTTATCTCTATGTTAGGTGGCTAATGAGCCTAAATGATAAATCGTAATCTTAGAAATTCATAGTAATTAATGGAATTGGAATAAACTCTGGGATATCTTCCCAAAGAGAAGTGGATCAGTTCCAGTGTTAAAGTCAAAATTTTGAATGTGTGGCTAAATGAAGGGTGCAGTGCTATGGCAGGGCAGTGGTTTGGTACAGCTGAGCTTGGGAAGGAAGGGCAGTGGCCCAGGGACTGCTGGGCTGGAGTTCCAGCACCCTTGTTTAATGCCCTCACTGCTAATTATCATCAGATTCATTTGTTCTGCAGCGGCCCAACAACAAAGGGGCAGCATCCCCCATGATGAGTGTGCTCCTCTGTCCCAGTAGCTGCATTTACCCACTGTGCTGTGTCTGCTTACATTTAGGTACTTCAAGATGCTGGCTTTGAGCATACAGCTGCTTGTACTGAGCTGGAGTTAAAGACAATGCATTACTAGAAATGGATTGTCAGATTGAACCTCTCCTGTTTTCAGTTTTCCATTTCAAAAATGACAGAATAATGATTGTTTTAAGTCAAAGGAAGTTAAGGTATGATGGTTTGCAGTTTGGAATTATGTGGCTATCTATAATGGGGCCTGACTGATTGCCCAACAAATCAAAATACCACAATGAAATGGAAAATTGGATGTGTTAGAAGATTGTGCTGCCTTCTACCTTTGGCAGGTTTTGCCAAGCTGTGCATGATGCAGAATGTGCTGTGCACTCTGCTCTGCCACAGGCATCCTTCTCTTGGCACTGGGACACAGCCACTGGCACTAGAAACGTACGAAATACAGCTCAAGCCTCTGACATTCTTACTTCTGGGTTGCCTGCCTCTATTTTCTTCCCCTCCTTGACATTTTCTGTACCTCACAGCTGATGTGCCAGCTTTGCCATTTGCTAAAGGTCCCAGAGGGTTCTGTATCTCTGTGCTTTCACTCTGCCACTTCTCGTGAATTCACCTTGTGCCTGTTGGGCTCTGCAGCGGTGTCAGGCCCTGCCGTGAGCTGGGGCTGTGCCACTTGGGCTGCTGCCTTCCCTCTCACACCCACCTTTCTGCTTGTGCCTTCTTGCACTCCTGCAGTGCAAGATTCTGATTTACTGATCACCTGCCCTTAACAAAATAAGCATTGTTTCGAAAGGTCACTTTGCCTAACATTCTTTCCTGCTTCTGAAAATTTTATTTGAATTACCCTTTCCAGCCATGAGTATTTACCAGTCATTTGAAAAAAGGGGGGAGCTTTGTATAAGATTCTGACTGAGAACTTCAAAAAAGCAACTAATTTGGGGTAAGATTTCCTTTCTTAAACTAAGCATGTTGAACAACAGCTATCAAGTATAAATTATTTGGCTAAGTGGAGTTGGAAAAACCAGCAATTAGGTGACTCATGAGAAACTGTCACAGATATTGGTATAATCTTAGTACCAAGTGTTCCTGAAGTACTGAAAAAATAAAGAATTTTTTTTCATTAAAGAAATTTGCAAATATATGTTTGTATGCATCTGAAAGTCCAGTACATTTTTATATATATGTGTGTGTGTGTGTGTATATTTTAATGGAAAATTACATAGAAGGATGTGTGTATATATCAATACACTTAAGGTAATGGAGTAGACCTTACACTTTATGGCTAAGTTGGAACCCCTGTAATAAGTAGCACTTCCCCCTGTTACATGACAGCAGTGATTTGTACATCAATTAGACCAAAGGACAGGGAGCAATTGACAAATTTGTATTGCCCTTTTAAAAATAAATCAGAAATGCTTTTTGACATCTGTTACAAATAGCATCTCAATTGATAAAGGTGAGCAGAGTTGGGTGCTAGAGAATTCTGCACTTATTTAGTTGGCACACTGCTCCAAACAAGTAAGAGCTCTTCATTATTACTTTTCTTATTCTTCTCATGTCACTATGGTAATTGCAGTGCAGTGGTTGCTATAGCAAAAATGATTAATCCTGCGCTGTTGTTATCTGTGAGCTGGCAGAGGAGTTTTATAAGATCTGCTTGTACTGTCTTTAGAGGAAATCATAGATGTTGTCTAGAATCCTGATAAATACTTGAAAGTATATAGAGAGTTTTATTAAATGTCACTTAAATTACTAGGAAAATGCTGTATTTTTAAAGAAATTGAAGGATTTCAATGGGACAATCTGAAAATGACCACTTTTTTTAGTGTTAGATGAATGTGAACCATATTTTGGACACAATAGCCTGCTATTTTCTCATTAATTTAAAGATGAAGGACATATTTTTGAAGTAGTGAGTCAGAAATGATTAGCACAGGATATTGTGCAGATTATACGATCCATTCCTTCATTTCTATAGGAAACTGGTGTCGTAATTGGTATTTAACTATGATTGGTTCAGTTGGATAGCTGAGATTTAAGATCATCCTTTGATATCTGAGACTGTAAAAGTTAGATTATTCAGTCATTGATTTTGCTTAGTTAAGGGAAAGAACTTTGTTTTGGCCTCTATTTAAAGGAGAGTGAAAATGGCTTTTTGAAATCACATTTGATGATGGTGTCCTCATAAGTAAATACAGCACAACTCTTCGTTTCATTAGGAAGCATTTAACCAACCCGCTCCTTAATTTTTTAATCACCATTTGATTTCTTAGCTGCTGCCCTTTCTCTTCTCTAAGAAGTTTGCATTCACCCCTGCTATGCACACTTTTTGAGCTATGCTATGCTTTTTGAGCAAATATGGGTTGGGTTTGTTAAAGTTCCATCAAAGTCTTTTAGAGACCTGAACTCAATTTTTTTCTTATATTTAAAATCCAGTTATCCAACTAATAATCATAAGAGAATCCTCTCTGTTCTCCCCCTTACCAAGTAATTGAACTATTTCATGTATGTTAACTACTTGTATGACATGTGGTAGTAATTATCACTTTCTTTGTAGGAAATGATACCTCATTATTGCCAGTTAATTATGTTTAAACAGGATAACATAGTGCCTAACCTTTGGGGATTTTTCAACCTTTCATTGCACTGTACCAAATGCATTGGTTTGGTTTTTTTTTTTAAGTAGACCTTAATTATCCTGCAGCTGAATATATTTTAAATGCACTGCTTTTCTGCCTGCAGTTGCATTTTGATTTTGTACCTTTTAATTTTGTCTGTCAACTTCATTCTAACATCTGAATTTCTTTTTTCCCTCAGAATGTTGCATCCTCAGATGCAGTAGCAATGTATCAAAGGAAAATTTTAATGGTACATTTTGGTAAATAACCCCTTAAGAAAACCATTCTCCTTTGAGCGCTGTGTTGTGAAAATATTTAGTGCTTCTGTAGTCAATGAAAGGATTCTCTAAGAACCTTAAGGTGCAGGGTGACAATACTGTTGTGCATGAAATGCTCTGCATATGAGGAAAGCTGGGTTTACTGGGATCAGTTTGGGTGAAAAAGGTATGGAAGTTAATGGAAATGAAGCCTTCTGAGAGACTTTAGATATGGAAGAGATTCTTTTAGTACCAGATACACTTCTGAAACAGCAGTGTATAGAGACATACTAAGATAATTGACACTTGTGTTTTGAGTGTATGAAAGTGTATTTAGGAGCTAAGTGTCTTCTTTGTTAATTTGTATTCAGCAATGCTCTTTGGTGATAACCTCAATATTTCAAATGTAGTTCCCAAACAGTGTCAATTTCTGAGGGGGGATAATCAGGTTCCCATGTTTTGCCAAAGTCTTTATGTGCTCACAAATGCTAGTATCTCCTGGGAAAAAGAATTGCTGTTGTTTCATATTAATTTTTGTCAAAGGGGCTTGAAAATTAAGAAGAACTTTTCTTTCTTTCTTTCCAACAATAAAAATTGGTGTAGTGCTGCACGTGTCACTTGTTTATCTGATCCTTGTTGAATAACTTCATCACAGGATTGAATTTTGTTTGGCACTGTTCATGGTTGGTACAGGAGGAGCTCTGGACCAGGTTGAGCTGACCCAAGGCAGTTACACCAGTGGCGTGCCTTGCTTGGTGTTATCCCTTCTTTGGCAGCACCTGGGGGTTTGTTGCCATGGGAGCTTTGAACATGTGGAACATCACAGAGCTCTAAATGTACAGCCAGGCTTGGGAGTTTGTTTTAATATGAAACAGGTGAAACAAGCAGCTTTCAGCAGAAACCGCAGCAGGAGTTTGAGGAATGATTTTGTTTGGTGTGGGGGCAGTTCACATTGTATTTGCTGCAGGTTTTTTTCCCTGCTTGCATCCCAGTTGGTGCTGGAATTTCCATCCGAGGCAGAAGGCCGCACTGTCGGCTCCGGTGCAGCCGGGAGGTCTCACTGTGCAGTTTGCTGGCACGCTGGGGTTAAGTGCTTCTGTGCAGTGGAGCTGTGAATATGGATTCTTTGGAAGGACTTAAAATCAGAATTGATTTAGTGTGAAGGAGAGGGTTATGAGGATTTAATGTCCACAGAATTTTGAATCATCTGCAAAAGCTCTTTGCATTTCTTTTTTGAAGTTATGATTCACATTTGCTAAAGGCAGCTGACATTGATTGTTTTAATAATGTGTAATTATCTTAGTAATTTATTATAACTGTCTCTGTCATGACCATCTTACTGAGCACCTAAAGGCACAGAGTGATAAAAGAATTCTAATGATTTAATTACTTGAGAAAATAAATTTAAGATAATCAGCTTTCAAACAAACCTTTATTTTATTTGAGTATCAAACTGAGTTGTACTTATTGTAGGCTTCTTGCCTGCCCCAGAAGGGTAGTGCTGTAGTACAACCCTGACAGGGCTTTTTTCTTCTTTTTCATCTTATTGATCTTCAGAACTGTAAATTGAAGACCCATGAGAGAAGATACTGAGAACTGGGCAAAGACCAGTGGGAGAGATGTATGAATGAGAACTTTGTGGTGTATGAAGGTTCTTGTTTTTATGTTCAGAATTATGAAAGCTGACTTTCTTGGCCTGTATTNGATACTGAGAACTGGGCAAAGACCTGTGGGAGAGATGTATGAATGAGAACTTTGTGGTGTATGAAGGTTCTTGTTTTTATGTTCAGAATTATGAAAGCTGACTTTCTTAGGTAGAGTTAGAAAGGACCTCTACAGATCATCAAGTCTAACCCCCAACTTGCTAGAAAACAACTTATTTTCTATTTAACAGAACTGTAATAAGTTACAATGATCAGGCTGTGATCTCAGAATAACCCCAAAAAGTTGATTGCATTTTTTTAAAGGAGCACAAGTAAGATTACACTGCAGCAGAAGTACAGAGCATTTAAATTAAAAAGGTTTAGATCATACACCCACCAAAAGCTGTCTTGCTCTTCATAGCTACAACTTTATCTTGCTGTATTATGAAACAGTTTCGGAGTGAGTGATCACAAAACTTGTCATTTCCCCAGGTGCCATTTTCTTTTCAGAGCCCATGTTAGAAAGTACATTGCACAAGCTTGAATTTAACAATCCTTGAACCTGGTGGCAAAAGAAAACTTTTGTGACACCTTTTTCTGTGTTTGTTAAGGAATTTGAACATTGAGATTGAGTGTCTTTTGCCTAGGCTTACTCATGCTAAGTAAGCTACAAGTGTGTTTGTTTTATAAGCACTTCTCTCATACCTCTTTGGTGGTATCAAGTGGTTTGGGAAGAAGTTTCTTGTGTGGAGCTCCTTTGACCATTTGCTATTTGTGAATTCAGTTTAAAATGTGTTCTCAGGCTGCAGTACCTTGGTATTGCCTTTGGAGCATCTAACAATTCTAATAACATTATGTGTTTAGTCTGATTGACAAGTGTTTTTCTGCTCTCTTCCATTCAAATTTACTTTTAGAACAGATTGAAAATGCTTGAGCTGTGTGAACATTGACAATCAGTGTTAAAGCTCACCAGTGTCTCTCACACAGCCTCTCTGTGCAAAGTGTGCTCACAGGGACCAGGCAGTGGCTTTGGGGTGCTTGGATTGGGCTGCCAGCACTTGGCACATGGGCAAGGTGTTGGAAAGAAGGCTCTGTGTCCATGGCTCTTGTTAGAAATACAGCAAACAGGCAGTTGTAAGTAATGATTCTCACATGATTCCTAGATGGAATAGGACTTCTAATTTTGTCTTTACAGATTTAGACATAAGTACAGGTTTGCAGGTGATGAGTATGTAGGACTGTTCTTTTTCTAGCCCTTTCCACTGCCTACAAAATTTGATCTTTATTAACCATGAAGTTCTGCTGTATCACAGTCAAGCCAGAATCGTGTGTTGAGAACTTGCTCATTAACAGTTCAGTTTGTGTCTCTGTCAAAGGTGCTCCAAGCTTAGTGATGCTAGCACAGGACATTTGGAGTCTGGATTGTTTGGGCAAACCTACTGCTGCAAATGATACTGAAATTACAAATAAAATGTCCACCAGTTTGGAATGAGATTTCATTTTTAAATGAAAGTGACAGAAAGACAGAGTAGCAGACCCCAGGAACTGAGTGAAGATTACAGAGGGTCTCCAGAAACAGGTTTCCTAGGTAGACCTAGGCTGAAGGAGATTATTAAAGACATGTTATGCAAGGTGCTTTTCATAAATACTTGAAACCAGCGTAGGTGCGATGGGGTCATCCAGCCGTTGTCACCAATGCATGTTTTATCACCTGTACATACCTAATTGCACTCACTGATCAGTTGTGCTAGTGATACTCCTTTGAATTTCTATCTTCTTTTGTGGAGAAATTTAACTTCAAGATCAGAGTTTAAAACTGAAGGATGTTTATTTACATTGAGATTGAAACCAGGCATGAAGATAGGAAGTGTTCCTTGGATCCAAGATGAATTTGTTGTTAGTGAATTAAAGTTCTTAAGTTAGCAACTGCTGGGGGTGTTTTTTGTGTAGTCTTCAAGGTTAGTAGTTTGCATTCCAGCAGGTGCTTCCAAGGTGGAATCATGTAAAGATGAAGAAGGAAATATTTTCTTTCAAAACTGGAAAAGCTGCTGTATCGATTCGTTGGTTTCACAGTGTCTTTGAAAAAGCTTCAGAAATGCAGGAAACATTTTATTTCTGGTTATAAAAGATGGATCTGTACATTGTAAGATATGCTTTAGAAATAAAAACTGGAAAATAAATAAGATGTAATATTATGATAGAGATGAAGAATGTTGGGCTGTTCTTTTTTTGTTGGCTACTTTTCTGTAATACAGTATTTGGCTAATTGTGGATTTTCTTAAACTGTTTTGTTACAACTCAGAAGATATTCTTGTTTCATTGATATCCTATTTCTAGCTACATGTTCAATGCTGGAGCTTTACTTGAAACCTTTTATGTTTAACGTTTATTCTGTCTGTTCTAAGTGCCGAATCAATGTTTTTATATCTCATCTTTGTGATCTTTAAATTCAGCTGAGCACAGAGTGTAAAAGAGGAAAATAAAAACCAACTAAACAAAGTCCAAGCAAACCAGTCCAGTCTCCATAGTATGGATACCTCTATCTGAGAAACTTTTGTGAGGTGGTACAACAATAATTTGAGTTGTGTCAGCTTAAGAATGGCATCTCATCTTGTTTTCAGGATGTTTTTTCACAAAATTTATTTTTAAAATGAATCTTTTGTTCAAACGTGCTGTAAATTTTCAACAGATTTTTCTCTTATCTTGAATTTTTTTTTTTTTAACTACTGGATTCTTGAATATCTGTTACACAGAATTGAAGAGAAATTGCAACTGAAAACATGATCCTGTAAGAGAAATTATGTAAATATACATTTATCTTCTGGTCAAAGGGATTGAGGAAACTCTGGCCTTCCAATATGGAATATATATTGTAGTATTTTCAGGTTGCAGGGACAAACGTGTGGTGTTTGATGCATATTTGCATTTATTCATTCTTTGATCATACTGAATATTTTAATCAAGTCTTGAGCTTGTAATTTATCTACAACACCTTCATGTGGAAGGTGATGGCTTCGTGTCTAATTATGTGCCAGTTCTGTCCTCCTATCCTATGGATTGGTTATTCCTCAAAGCTCTGAGGGTGTTTTCATCAGTGTCCTGCCCTCCTCTGAACATTACCTCCCCACACTATCAAACTGAGTTATTGGTATAACAAGATGAATGTTTGCAATATAAGTAGAATCAAACATTTTATATTCTCCTCTGCTGCATAGCATAAGTTAAAATGAGAACATCCTTGTTCTTGTCCCTTTCTCAAACAGAGGAAGGTGGTTCTTTATCCTTGTGTGTTATTGAAGAGTTTCTAAAATCACCTCAGACTGAAACTTTTGTAGAAATGTATTTAAAATATCAGAGCTTAATTTACATTTCATATTCAGAAAACATATCTCTGCAACTTAATTCAATTTTAGTAAATCCTTCAATATTCCCATGGTTTATAATTTGCAAATTGAACACTTTCTTCCATTTAAGTTTAGAAAAAAACTGTAGTCCAACAGCATTTCAATCTGTTCATGCAAGCAAAGATTCAAGATGGTAACATGTTTTAATTGTTATTCTTGAATGATGCAGAAGGAAAACAAGCAGCTTCAGAAGCTGGTGCTGGTTTCAGACAGATTCAATAGTTGCTATGTTGATTTCTCTGTTCAGTGGGAATTCCCTTTCCCATCTCTTTGGATGTGAACTTCCTGGATTTCTATCACCTAGGCTACTTCACATCCTGAATTCTCTATCCTGGAGAAGAGAGCTGCCATGAGGATTTGGGAGGGGTTTGGTGGTGAGGTAAAGTAATTCATGAGGCAGATGGGATGTAGGAAGCCACTAAAAGTTTGGCTTTATCACTTGGAGATATTTGGGGAAGTCTGATATTTTCATCACTCCTCCTCCCCTTATAACCCTCCTTTCCAAACTTGCTGATGGAATAAGGGGAGGGCCCAGAAATGCAACTGCACAGCTATAGATGTACACACAGCCCCAGAGGGAGGTGCAGCTTCTCAGAAGTATGGGCTGGCAGGCTGAGAAAGCCTCTCTTATGGTGCTGGGAAAGTATGCCAGGACTTCTGGGCTGGGGCCAGTTCTGGACTGGAAAATGAATATGGGTTTCAGTGACAGGCAAATCTGGTTTTGCATATTAGCTCAGGAGATTTCATCGAGCAGTTTCACAAAATCCACTGGCCTAAATAAGCTGGTTTGGATTTCTGCAAACCCAAGCAGTAGGTGTGCCTGAGGCCCCTTGGTGCTCTCAGCACCTTTGTGGTTCACACAAAAATCTATTTTGTAGCATGTTCATAAGCTGCTTTTCTGAAACATCAGACCAGTAAAAATTTCATTTATTGTGAGATAGCCAAGCAGCTGTCAGGGAGCCAGACTGAGAGGATGTTTGTGGCTGTAACCTGCAATATTTTATAGGTGTAATATAGAATCCAGTGGTGAAAATGATTCAAGTAATTAATGTGCCAGATGAGGACGTCTCTGTGTTTCAGTGTTCACAGTGAACACTGTGGTTATCTTGAATGAAATACCCAGCTCCTCAGAACTGTATGGGCTAAGGGGCAAGTTGAAAATATGAATTTTTTAAATTACACTGTGAGCTTTGATTCCATAGGCTGGAAAAGTGGATTGCCTGAAATGTGCCTGAGTTGAGGGTCCCATGTCTGGCAAGGCAGCTGTGGTTCTGGAGGGGATCTGGCAGCCCAGGCTCTCCAAGCAGCAGTTCTTGCTTCTGCTCCTTGGCACTCTGTCCCTCTCCCTCTGTGCCCTCCCAGCCCAGCCACTGCTGGCCTGGCCCCTGGGGGGAAGGCAGGGCTGCAAGGTCACCATGGCAACACAGAGATTTCTCCTGGAGTAGATAATGGACAGTAAATTATTACTTTTTTCCCCACTCTACGCTCTGTATGTCAGGACTCAAGATGCAAATAGTCATTGCTTGTTTAAATATTAAAAGGTCATTATTCCACTAAAGGTTTTGGAAATGCATGGATTAAAAGTGCTTAAAGAACATTTTTGAAAACCTGTAATTTACTCAAATTTACCTAATTCTGTAAGCCTGGGATTTATTAGCCATTGTGTTAATCAACTCTCCAGTGTTGTTTTTTGTGTTAAGTACAGATTAAGATATTACTTGTGAACTCATGACTCTTCCTAAAGTCTTGCTGACAGCACAAGAGTTTAAAACTAGTTCAGAAAATTAAATACGTTTTTATGGTGGACTTGTAATGGTGGATTGGTATTAAAGGTAATTTTTTTCCCAACTGAACACAGGGATGAAATTACTAAAGACTTGCTCTTCTCCATATGTCAGTAAAATTTCAAATTCTCTCAATATTATGGGTCAAGATGAAAATACATTAGCAAAGGCAATCTTCAAACAAAAGACATAGATTATTATGTTAAGGATTTAGAACAGGTCTAGTTTATCTCATGTAATTTTTCACATTTAAAAAAGGTGTAAATTATTCACAGCTGATTATTCCATATAAACAGGGTTTCTGATTTTGCAGATACAAAGCTGACAGGCTTTTTTTGTTTTTTTGATAGATGGGGATGGACAAAGTGAACATTTATTACCAGTCTGTGAAGATGAAGCATGTCAAAGAAGTGCCATCTACTTAACCAAGCTGGGACTGGACCAGGTAATGTGAATTTGGAATAGCAAAGACAAAGCAAAGTACTGTGTTTATAAAATTATATTAAATAGAAATTTTTCAGGAAAGAAATTAAACCTCCTCACCTGTAATTATAGAATACAAGAGACTTGTATTTATTTACTTGTGTGTTCCCTATCTGAAAAAATACAGGTTTGGTGAAAGAGGTTCCTAGAATTTTTTATAATGGATAATTCTACTCAAAGAAATTGTGGATGCTCCTGAAGAGTCATTTTCTTGATTGATTTCTTGAAGATTCACTGCATTCAAAGCACCTTAACTGTTCCAGCATGAGATGAAAAACAAGGTTTCTGCTAAGAGCTGGAAACAAACCTAATTCAAATGAGCTTGTTTAGTTTAACTTAGGGAGTTATTTTAGAGTAAAAATATATATGCACACGCATGTATATCGTTGAACCAGCCCACACTTCTTACCCCTAATTTCTACTTTGTCTTTGTTGGTTATTAATGAAGTAAATTTCCAGGTGGTGTTGAACACTTTTATAGGCTGTGTGTCTTCAGGGCTGGGTATCTGTTAAACTGTTGGAGGGTTGTTTGTTCATGACACTACTGGCTTTCAAAGACATGGTTATAATTCATGGAATAGATTATTATATGTTCATTTATTTAAGTATGTGATCATCTGGTTTAAGTATTTACAGTGCCCTGATTTATAATAAAGTTGCAGCATACAGTAAGTTAACCAGATGTTTGGATGGCTTAATAAATGTTTTTCTAAATTCATATTTTGCAATGTGACCCTGAAGGCCAAGGTGACATATAAAGTGTTTGTAGCTAACAGCAAAACCCACTGTAGGGTACTCAGAGAAAATTACAATATGTGCCATACACGTTGCTAACTATGTTATGAATTACTGATTATTCCCTCACTGAAAAATTTGAAGTTGAATTTTGTGCTAAAAGTAGTACCCTCTCTGATCTAAAATTCAGAATTTATAGCTGAACTTGTTATCGTTTGTAACCCAAGTTTAGAGTGTAGATTTTCTCATTTAAAGAATCAGAATTTATAGAACACAGGCTGTAGCCTACTAGTGAGGAAAATCACTCTGTGTAGAAAAGGAAAGCGCATAGCTCCCAATCAGTGCAGGGGGAATGACTGGGATGGAACATGACATCAGAGTATGAAAGAATAACTCTAAATTTGGTAATTTATATCTTTTAGCTTTCTCAGCTCAGCAGCTCTGTTCTCAGAAGCCTTGTTTTGCTGTGCATGCTGTTTGGTTGCTTGTGGGTTGTTGGTTTCTTGGTGTGGATTTATTTTTTTTACATTCATTCATCCGTCTACACACAGAACACAGCCAATGAACTGGAGCATTGCTGGATGCTGGGGTACAGCAGAGTTTGAGTTAAGGGTCAGAGCCTTTGCACAAAGCAAGTGGATGCCCAGTTTGTGATCCTTGCATTGCTTCTTCTCTGGGAGAACCAGGCTGTGGCCATGTGCTGGAACAGGGGCGTGGCTGGGCTGCTCCTTGGCAAAGGACAGCTGCACTTGAGCTCTCAGTTTACTTCTTACTCTGGATAATATAAGAATTAAAAGGCATTTGAATTTTGCTCCTCAAGTAAATTTGACACAAACATTCTAGATTAAAGTAGTTTCACAGTAGAAAGTGAACCCCACACAAACAGCTGGAACCACTGAGAGTGGTGGGGTCTGAGGATCCTGTTGGTCAGGATATGTTCCCAAAAGGAAGTGGTGCAGTAGTGGCAGAGGAAGGTGTGGTTCAGTTTGCATAATATCAGAATTTTTCAAGATAGAGTCTGTTATTGTAACCTGCTCTGAAGTAACATTGCATGCAGCCAGTTTTTATCATGCTTCATAAGTTCATTTTTTTGACAGGAGTAAACTACTTAGTCACAAATACATCAGATATTTAACCTATATTTAATTTTTTACTCAATTTAGCAATTTCACTGTGTAGCTTCAATTTGAAAAAAATTCCAAGTGATAATGAATTGTGAGATAAAAATTAGCAGTTAAATATTGCTCCTTTATTTTAAGCAGCAAAGAATCCAAAAGATTCTCACCCTGCTAGAAAAAATAGTATTAAAAAGTATTTGGACCTACCTAGAAATGTTAAAGCAATTTTCCCTCCCTATTTTTAGAATTACTTTAATTAAAAATGACAGTATTAAATGGCATGCAATAATGACTTATTCTGGTCTAACCTTTTAAAGAATTCTGTCTAGAATACTCTTTTCTTGCACTCATCTGGAGGTGATGCAGCTTTTTTCTTTTGAAACTTTTTCTTTTCTGTTCTGAAACAGTAAAAAGTATCAGTGTCTTCATTCATATGTCTGCAGCTGTTCCCATGTGTTGCATGCTTCCTTCAGGTAGAAATCTATTCAGATATGTCAATTCTTACATTTGTTTGGAAGTAATATGTTTCATTTCACTGAATTTGGTCAGATGATAAGCTTTGACTAAATCAGTTACTCTTCATGAGAAATTATAAACATAAACTTTGTGGCAATATGCTGAAATAGATTCTGTTTACCAATCAATTTAAAATTTGAAGGAAATAATAAGGAGTCCTTGTAGTGGGCAGAATGTGTTTCAACAAGGGGATGGTATCCCTTGTGGAACTGGTAGGGAATCTGTGGGAAACTGAGGAATTGCAAATCTGTTATTGAAAAAATAGAAGACTCTGTATCTCCATTGTCTTTTTTCAGTTCATGCTGTAGGGTTTTGTGGCTTATTTTCTAGTTACGGGTGTAGCAACAAATTCTTGTTTTCAGAATTTTTTTTTTTTTTTTTTTAAGAAGCTGATCTCAAATCTGAAAGATCTCAAAATAGATGACAGTCTTATAAAAAATACTTTGCCTACTGGGCATGGTTCTGTCTTTCCTGCTTGTTTGCAGTAGCATTTGATAAAACCAAATGAGAAACAGTTATTGCAGTTCCATGATAGTGTGTGATGCTTTGGGATGAAATGCATAAAAGTCAGAAATACAAATCTGTACAATTAGTGGCTCTTAAGCTTAGACTGAGGAGAGGCAGGCAATGGCATGTCAGGCTTTGGAGTTGTTCCAGTAAGATCCTGTCTGTCAGGATATTTCTCATGATGTCTTTGGCCCAACTGGATGGCTACTGGAAAGCCAGGCCAAGCTGGGAGAATTATTTCAAGGATAACCTTTCATTGCAGGTTTTAATTTATGTGATGCTGGTTGCGGGGGGTTAAGTGTTAGGAATATCTCAGATTTTTTTCTTTCAGATGGTGGAGCAGAAGTAAAGGCCAACAAAATACACATGAGTGGCTTAAGGAGATATAGACCACCTAAGGTTTTAAAGGAATGTGAATGTTTCCATAGCAACAGCAGAATTGCTGTCAGATCCAAGTGGAATCCTATATGCTGTTTCAGATTGTGGCAGGTGTTAGGACACCTCAGACTTCTTTAAATTCACCTGCAATTGCTACAATCTAATCTGGGAAATGTTTTGAAGTCCTTGGTACTGTTTAATGTAGAAACTCTGGATACTGTGATATTCTTGGAGATGACTAATTCTTCTTTAATTTTGCCAAGTATTAGGTATGATTTTTCATTTGTTTCCTGAGGCAAACACTATTATTTCAATCCCTTCATCTGAGAGTTTCTTTGTGTGCTTGATGATTCTTATAACCTTTTTCTGTACAATAGAAAGGTTATAGCTTTATTCATCTTGGAAATGGAGCAGGTCTGAAGTAGAACACAGCAGTGCATCCTGCAGCAAACCCAGGTCTTGATGGTGTCATTCTCTGGGCTAGAGAGGGAGGTGACAGCATCGATTATCAGCTGCAGTCAGTCAGTGTCAGAAGATTTTCCTCATTCCTGTGTAACAGTTTAAAGGGGGAAATGGATTCAGCTGCTGTAGTTTTCATAAATGTCATATTCTACAAGATCCTCTCATCATTTCTAAGTTGCTTCTCTTTCTGAAAGCAGCTGGGGGCTGTGAGCATTGAAAACATGACTTTTACTGCTTTGGTTACTTTTTTCTGTGGATTGTCACCTTCTGGGCTTTGAACACTGTAGGTTAATGGTGTAAAGCACAGTAATTTCCTCAGCTGTTAAGGGATTCAGGTGACCCGTGCATGCACTGAAAGCCTAATGCATGCCGAAATCCTGTGAGTTATTTGTTGTGTGCAGCTGAACTGCAGTGCACTGAGAGAGGAGCCCTGGGGAAAGGACTTGTGGTACTTCTGGTGCTGGGGCAGCTCTTTCAGGCCACTCCTGATGCTCATCTTTGGCATTCCCAGAAAACGTGTTGGCCAGGAAGGGTTGCTAATTTCCCAACTTTGTGACTCGCAGCTGGCTCCCTGCCTTGTTCTGTGGCCTGGAAGCAGCAGCTGGCTGGGGGTGGGGTTTGTGCTTCCTGCGTTTCTGGCCATAATTTAAAAATGGAGACATGCTGATCCCACAGGTTGGGCTCAAAGACCTGCTCACAGGCTTCTGAGCAAGAGAAGTGCCTTCCCTAATGTATGGAAGAGCGTGGACTTTGTAAGAAATGAGCCCTTGACAGTGACTGCAAGGAGCTTTACGTATTTCTCAAATCCCCACATCTTTCTCAAAATGAAAATGATGCTGTTTTCACAGGGCAAGAAAGCATTCTCTTTTCTACTTCTTGAAAAACATATGTTTGAAGAGTTTAAAAACAAATTTTCAAGCACTTAAATGTTTTTCCTGTTTTAGCCTACAAATCATTAATTGAAGGATCCAAAATATCTATATAAATGTTTTAAGTGATGTTAGTGGTCATGCTATGCAAAACAGAATTCAACAGAAAAGGAAGAAGTGAATCTGATTTCTCTGACTGAATTTTATGCGTTCATTTAAAATTTCTTTTAAAAATACACATACTCAATTTTTTTGTCTTTTCTCGTCTGAGCTGTGTAGGAGAAATCATACGATCAGAAAACTGGAAAAAATAGCTTCATGTGTCCTCATTATACCCACCTATTTCAATCTTGGAAATTAAAAAATTAGTTTTAGTCTTTTCCTGTTAACATAGTAACAGCAAACATGAAGCTTAAAGTAATTGTCTGGATTATCAAATACAAAATAAGCAGGAGATTTATATTGTTGACAAACACATTTTCATTTTTCTGCCTTTTGTACTAAACTATATGTCCTGAGGCACAGGAACAATTAATTTTGCATTACATTACACAGTAGTGCAGTTTGCAGTAGAAATCTACAAAAGGAGTTTCACCAAAAGCATGGATTACTCTGAATTTAAACTGTCAGTAAGTTACAGCCAGTGCTGGGCTGTGATCTGGTTATGCATCAAACAAGGCTGATGTTCTGGAATGTTACACAGCTGCTTTTGGGAAAAGTCCCACAGCTGCTGCAGTGGCATGGATGGATTTGCTCTGTGGCATCCATGGTGCTGATGCTTGGTAGCAGTTAGGTGATGTTGTGCTCACCTGTTGTTTTGTATCTCACTGTAGACCTTAGGAATGTGAAATTGCCTTCTATGAATCACTCTGAATAGAGTAAAAAGAGAAATAAATTTGTATTTGTGGCTAAAAATGCATTTTTAATTTTGTCCCTTTAAGATAGTATTAGCATACCTGGGAACATTTAGAAAGTATGTGATGGATATAATTGGATTTTACTACAATGACTGTGTGAATGATACCATGTGAAGTAAAAGCTTTATTATATTTCATGGTTCTGATTTCAATCACTGTTTTTCAACATTAGACTATTTTGCAATAATATTGTTTCATCTGTCTTCCGCATGACAAGTAGGTGCTAAGAAATACAACCCTCTGAAAAAATTTCCCTCAGGGTCAGAGTATTGTCCTTATTTTCTGTTTCTTAGATT
Organism: Urocynchramus pylzowi; assembly: GCA_013397555.1. Classification (NCBI taxonomy): domain Eukaryota; kingdom Metazoa; phylum Chordata; class Aves; order Passeriformes; family Fringillidae; genus Urocynchramus; species Urocynchramus pylzowi. The sequence continues at coordinate 457,861 of VZRH01004405.1, forward strand.
TTTCCAAACCTTCAGCAACTAGGAGTAACTAATTGGACATGTGCAGGTCATGGGGTGTGAGGGTCCAAGTGTGTTTGATGTCAGTTGGAGTTTGCAGCAGGTGCTGCAGGTCAGGATTCAGTTCAGAGCCAGGGCACACGCTGGGTGTGCACTGACAGGCAGGACTGCCCCAGGCTTCTCAGCACAGCACCCACCTCAGTGCACCTCTGCAGGCATTCTGGGGGCTTCTCCCGTCTGCCTGTGGTTGTTTGTAATCCCAAGGGAGCAGTCAAGTGTCACACACAATTCCCATATGGCAGGAATGTTGTTGACCACTGGATTGTGCAGCAAGGGAGTCCTTCCATGGCAGGATATGATACTGTCATGGATCTCGTTGTGGTTCCTGAAACAGCTAAATTGAGGCTTGGGTGAGAGACACGTAGGATCTGTTAAGAGCTTTTGATGTTGGTGATAGCAATCCTTTAAGAGGGCACCCCTCTGCCCTTTTGAAGGCATTGTCAGTTAGTTGACATCTAAAATTACTTCTGAGTTTTAAAATGACACTGATGTTTTTTTTTCTGTAGGATTGAAATGTTAACCCTGGCACTTCAGCTTCATACTAACTTGCAAAATTACCTTGATTTTAATTAAGATAAATTTTATTTAGCACCTCAGCAGCACTTTGGAAAGTAAGTGCAGATGCATTCTATTTCCTGTCCTGGAGAAATTATACTTTGCATTTCTTTTGTAGTTTCAGTTTGATACTTTAATCTTAATTTCTTATCAAACAGTTCAGTATCTGATGCTTCTGGGTATATAGGAAGGGAATTGAAGCTCTTGAACTTCTAAACATCCATGAATAATAAAATTGTTCAAGCTGAAATGAACCTTAGGAGATCCAGCCTTCTGCTTTAAGCAGGAGCAAACTGAGTTTAGACCATGTTGTTTAAAGCTTTGTCCAGTCAGACTTTGAAAACCCCCAAGGACAAAGATCCTCAGGGCCTCGTCTGCTGTTTAATTAGGTTGTGGAGTCAGAACCTCCCTCGTGTCAGTCTCACCATTCTCTCTTGCTCATCTGTCGTGTATCACAGTAGAGAGCCTGGCTCCATCTCCTCAGCTCGCTCCTTGCAGGCATTGCAAGATTGTCTAAATCTTCTGTTCTCCAAACAATCCCTGTGCCCTCAGCCTGTCCTCTGAGGAAATCCTCAGTGCCTGACCATCTTGTTGACCCTTCTCTGAACACACTCAGTATTCTCAAATCCTTTGTGAACTGTGGGATGCAAAACTGGACACAGAATCCAGATGCAGATGAGCAAGTGTTGTTTAAAAAAGAAGTCCTGGGTCATCCTGAGCAGGAGCACAGGCAGCAGCTCCAGTGCAGAGCTGATTTGCTGCCCGAGCTGCTGTGCCCAACTTTACCTTCCTGCTCAGCAGGATCCTCCCCTCCCTCAGGAGAGCTGGTACCCAGCTGGGCACTGCCCAGCCTGTGCCAGTGCAGGGGGTCTGTAGCTGAGTGTCTGTTTGCCCATTGCCCTTCTAGGGCCCCTCTGAACGGCCATCCTGTCCTGCAGCATGTGACAGTGTCCAGCAATTTGGTGTTGGCCACAACTCTAAAGAGGCTGCATCCATCCTGCAACTTTAGTGATGCCTATTGCATTGCCTTACAATTCCAGGGGAAAAAACAAGACTCAAGATCTCATGGCCCTGATGGTTTGGTCTTACCTACATTTAAAGATTAGTAGAAATTTCAGGCAAGCCTGAATTTCAGTTAAGCCTGAATTTCAGTTAAGGTGTTCCTGAATCTTTCCATATTCTGGTTGTATTCTTACAACCTTAACTATATTTTCCTGTTCTGGAATAACTGAGTGCATAAAAAATACTTCAAATTATTTTTTTCTTTTGGTGACAGAGTTAGGAAATAATTCTTACTTGTAAATGGCTAAGAATCCTGAGGAAGTGGTGTCAGCTGTTTTAAATAGAACTACATTGTTTAAATAAAAAAAATTAATTTCTTTACCTAGTTGTTCTTTTTTTTTTTTTTTTTTTTTTTTTTTTTTGGTGGATTTCATTTTTTCAANNAAAAATTAATTTTTTTTCCTTGTTTTTTTTTTTTTTTTTTTTTTTTTTTTTATTTTATAGTGGATTCCAGTTTTGCAAGACTTCAGAAATAAAGACACAGTCTGGGGCTTTGTACCATATCAGAATGACAAATCTTCAGCAGAAATTTCATTTCCAATTACACTTCACATTGGAGATTACAATATGGATGGCTACCCTGATGCACTTGCTATATTGAAGAACACTTCTGGAAGGTAATGCAAACCTCGAAATAAAGCTATCAGATTCATGTTCAATCATCAGTCATAGAAATTACTAACTTTAGTGCATCTCATTCATTTTATCAAGTGAACAAGACTTTTGATCTCTGCTAAGTGTTTTCTTTTGAACCCAAGCGTGCATTTACATGCTACATTCAGAATGCATAATTGTATAGGCTCAAACTGGGACTCCGGGTGGGGAATTCCATCAGGGACTGGAGTATGAGGCAGCATTTTAGGCACTCCTCCCAGAGCTCAGGGGCTGATTCGCTCCCTTTCCTTTCCCACATCATCTTCTGTAAATTCCTGACCTCAGCTGTCAGTGCTGACTAGTAACACCAGGCTGCTGAGAGTTGGGGAACCTGTTCTGTGCAGTCTCATGGAGTGAGCACTGGCTGGTAACTCTGCTAAGAAATGCAGTCAGTAGTGCCCTTTTTGAGAACCAGGAATGTACCAGTGATTTTTACATTGTCCAAGAGAAACTGAAAATAAGTAACACACACACCCAAGCCCCTCAAAAAAGAAACTTCTAACCTTTCTTATTAAATTTTTCAGTGTAATCTTCTCATCCTCTTTTTTTTTTTAAATTTTTTCTTCATTGCTTGCTTTCCCAATACTTTCTACTGCTACCATCTGGTGCTAGGTGGGAGAGGGCATGTGGGGATGCTCTGAGGGAGCCTGTTGTACACAGAGGAGTCAGTGATCCATGTCAGAGCTGACCGGAGTAGGTGCGTTCCCGAGCTGTTGAGCACGTGCCGCCGGCTAAGCGCAGCCGGCTGATCGGAACGGAGCGGCCTGTGGGCAGCTCTCACCTGGCACCTGGGGATGCTGCTGCTGGCATGTCCTTATCTTTACCTTGAAGTGCAGCAGCATGTTTGTGTATGAACATGCTTTTGCTTGACAGTAGGGATGATGAATAGACTTGTTTACTTGGGAGAAAAGCTGAGAGCCCTAGAGACCACGATGCCTGTGAAGCTCAGCAGAGCCAGGATGTGTGCATGTGAGTGCAGTCCGGCTGTGCTGCACAGCTGACTGCCAGTGTCTGCAGAGATGGAACTTTATCTCTGCTATTCCCTTTCTCTTCATGCCATCGCTTGGAAAATGTATTTAACCCATGCTTTGTGGAGTCCTAATGTCTTCCTCACTTGACAGATACTTGCACTAATGCATTACAAAGCAGAATGTCTCTCCTACAGGTGTATTTGTTATCTTCCCCTGCACAGTATTTTGAATGATTTTGGGTGCAGGTTCATAGTTTGAATTTATACTCAATATGGAAAGCAAGTGAGGACCTCACTTTGATGCTTCTGATAGTAAGAGAATTTGGTGCTGAAGTCCAAGAAGTCAATTCAGGTCTTCTAGTGGTTGCCTGAACATGAGTCACCCACTGACATTTTTGTGTTAGAATTCTTCAGATAGTGATACACCTAAAAATGACCCAGTTTGAAGAGTAGCGTGCCTGTGTTCAGCCTACATGATGTGATTCATGACAAGGCTGTGAGCAGCTGAGCTCTGTCTGTACCTCTGAGCCTTAAAATAACAGCAGAGCAGCTGTTTCTATTCAGACACGGCAGACGAGAAGGAGGTGATGCTGTTACGGCCCAGATCTTGCCAGGCAAAGTTAAAGCACTCAGGCCCTGAATGTCAGGTGTTTCACTCCAGACTTTCCTCAGCTGGGACTCTGCACCTTCTATTCAGCAGTCATTGAACAGAGACTGCAGACAGGCTGGAGAGCAAACTAGAACCAGCCTTCCCTTTGCCAGAGTAACACAGTGATGTGGGAACTGTAAAGTTGCTGTCTTTGCTTTTGCCTAAGCTTCAGAAATCTTGTGTTTTGAGCTGTACTATCATGTGTATCCTGATAGCTGGTGCACTTCAGAAAGGCTGCATGAAGATGTATGAAGTTCAGAAATCTACTTGAAGCTGTTTTAAGTCTTGGGAGCCTCTGTCCTCTGGCTGGTGTATAATTACAGCAATGTAATGCCGTGTAAAATCATTAAACAGTTTGTAAATAGTTACTCCTGTGGAAGCCCATAAGTCACCTCTGTCTTGTTGCAAAGAACTACTGAGATACACTTTTATTCTCCTTGCTTCTGAATTTGTTTGCTTATTCAATTGAGTGCATTCAAAATTATTTTTAAACTTGACATCAAAGTTGAGTGGCACAATAAGGCATAAGGACTGAAGGTACTAGCAGATGATTTGACAGGCTATTAAAAGGGAGATTCAGAAAACTGAGAAATTCTGGCAAAACTGGAGTACAGTAACCTAAAAATCAAGAAATACATTGCATGTTAACATTGTATCTATCCAGTATTTGTAGAAAAGTAATGGAAGCATGCTTTGTAGTTCGGGATGGGAGCAAAAGTCACTTTTATTTTACGCTCACTATGAAATGTTACATTCAATATTAATTCATTGGTTCTGAGAGACTTAAGCAAATACTTCCTTTTAAAATGTGTAACTGGGTCACTGATTGGAGGGAATTAAAACAGTGTGGGAATTAAATTAAAAGCTGTCCTTAAATTAGAGCAAATTAAAATGAAAACCTTATTTAATCGATTTTAAACACTTCTGGATCAAGCTGTTTATTTCTTTCTCTGAAGCCTTTTCATGCTACATCTACAGATCTAATTTCAGTGATTGATTACTGTGATTAAATGATAAAAGCATTTTTGTAAACTCTTGACCTCAATCTGTGCTATCGTTTAGGAAGCCTGGTTTCTACTTGCTGTCTGTAATGTAAAGAAATTAAAGCAGGCAGAAACAATTTTGTTCATCTGAAAGTATACCAATACATGATAATGGAAGAAGAGGATTAAAATCAATTATATGCCTCCTTCACAATTCAAGAAAGTACTTTCAGATCAAATCCTTACAAATCCCTACAAAAGACTGAAATAAAGATGCCACAGTTGAGCATAATGTTGGTTTAGTGTCCTGCCCAGTGGACAATCAGGAAAATGATCAATGGCTTCAAGTATTGCCAGAACTGTTATAAGACTCTGCTGTTTCATCTCCTGCCATAACCCTTTGATTTGGAATTAAACTGTGTAATATTCTGACAGTGTGGAGACATTCCTTACCAGAAATGACAAAAAGGAATCTCACTTGTGGTTGCACGTATTGTGGGGGATTGAACCTTTTGAGCCTTTATTAAGACTCAATAAATTCCAACAGGTACTCAATAAATTCCAACAGGTGAAGGTGCTAAATGCACTGTAGATCCTTACATATTTATCTGTTCAGTCTGAATTCTTGTAACTTCTGCCTTGAGTCAAAACCTGCACATTAGAATTCAAGTCCACAGATTTTTCTTCAGGCTAGATATATACATGAATTCTATATGAGAAATTGTGTGTGTATATAGAATTAATAATAGGTGAAGGGATTTTATCAGTAGTTAGTAATTGGTTCAGCTATACCTCCTGTCTTACCTAAATGAATTCATTTTTCACATGCTGATTTTAAATTGACTGTGGTAACATTGGAATTGTAAGTACTGCATGTGAGTTTATAAGTATCTATCTCCCATCTAATTAGATGGAAGGAATTTTTTTTAACAATTGTTCCCAATTAGACACTAGTAATTTGCATCTGGCATTGCAAATATGTAATCTAAGTCTTTCAAATCCATTTTTATTCAAAGGGTATGTTCTTCACTGGTCAAATTGACAATACTTTATCTCTGATACAGTTGATAACAGTAAAGACTGAAACTTGGAGACAAAAAGCAGTGGGATATGGAAAGTTGAATAAAAAACTTCTAAGTATGATAGACTTCTAGAAAGTTTTCTAGGTGTTCATGATCAGTTTTAAATTAATGTATATGTATTAATCCTTTATATGGAAGGACTCTTATTCGATCAAATTATCTCGTCCTAAATCATTATTAGTTGTCACTTCTCAGAAGGAAGGTTGGATAGAGGACTTATTTTAAATGAAGGATTGATGAGCACCTTGTAATTGAGCAAATCTAAAAAAACCAGAGGCAAATTCAATTATTCTGAACGTCTGGAGTAAGATAGTGGTAATTTAGATGTCCCTGGTATTACTTTAAATGAACTACTCTAAAACTGACAGCATGAGAGATGTATGAAATTAGCAGTAAATATTTAATTCTAATTGCAAAGGAATATGTTAAAATAAAACTAAGATAAGTCTTCAGTCTTTCTTTGGTGTTAAGCCTTATTAAATCTCCCTTTCTTGCATAGAAGACTTTGGTCAGAAGGTACCAAACTGGGATAGAATGTACTGTGGAATAAAGCTGTAGGTAGTACACAATTTATCTGCAGCTGTGTATTGGTGTGTATAGCTCAGTGTTGGAAGTGCTGCAAATGGCATGTTAAGGGCAATAGGCTGCTCTTAGTTCAGAGTTCTTGTGCTCTCTCTTGTAGCATTGAAGCTGAGTTGTTTGCTATTGACTGTTACACATTTGTAGAGCACTTCAGCATTGATTTTTTAGGTTTTACCATTACAAGAGTGTCTGTCTTTACAGGCTTTCAAGGACATTGCTTTGTCATTTTAAGGATGCAGATGATTATCTTTGTTACAGGGAGATTCCTTCTGATGGGAAATCTTCAAAATTTTGTTCAAAATAATATGAAGGTCATCAGCTTGCACTTTTTTATTATAGTATGTGTCAGAAATGAAACATGGCAGTAGACAGTTCGATTCTAGGGCTCCTTGTGTATCACAGGCCTAAATCATAGAAGAATTCAACTGGCAGCTCACAGGCCAAATCCAGATGTCTCCCAGGAACAGCCTGAGCAGCTGAGGAGGCAGAGAACAGCAGGTTCTCTCCCCCCTGCAGAAAGTCAGGGTCTGCAACTCCCTGTTGCTGCACCATGGCCGGCACAGCAGCATTTTCTCCTCCTAGGCTGAGTTGCAGCACACAGGACAGGGGACGCTACATCCATGAATTAATTCATTTCCTCTGCAACAGAGCTCTCCCACAGTGCATTTCTTTGGTCTTTAGCATCTGTTTAGGGTTTGAGATTGCTTTTTTCTTCCTGCTGTTTGTCTTCTGTTTCTCTTGTAGATACAGAAGGGTGAAGGGAAGTGGCATTTCCATACTCAATGCCACTTTGATTAATGTTTTCCTTTTTTCTCAGTTGTAAGGGAAAAACAAAATTCCCTGTAGTAAATAAACTCCTTGTGTCCATCCATTCACAAGGCTTCTAGCTTAGACTTGAGTAGTGTGCAGAGTATAATGCAAACGTGAGTCTTTCATCTTTTAAATAATTATCATCTGAGTAATTTCTGACAATTTAAAAAAATGTGAACTGAATCTTTGTAAAGGTTTTTCCAAATTTTAAAAAGCTATGTTGAGATGACGAAAAAGAGAAATTGAAACAAACTGCTTAGCTCAGCTTGTCACCTTACCTTGGCGTTGGCTATTCTGATATAGGTAATACATGAAATGAATGTGAGCACTTAAGAATTTCAAGTTCTGATTATGAGTGCTCAGATACAGATAATGCAGCACCTTAAATATTGCAGATGACCTAATTTCCTTTTGGCCATACATTAATTCAGTGATTTGCCTAAGGAGAAGTGCCTGTGTGTGCCTGTGCATCCTGGATGCTGCTGAGACACAGAAGCCACCTCGCTGTCCCCACAGAGCCAGCAGCGTGTTCAGGGTCACACTGAGGACGTGGTTCTGGCTGTTGCCCTGGGCTCTGACAGCTGAGCTGCCTTTGCAGAACACTGCTCTGGCTCCTGGCTCTGCCCCCAGAAGGAGAGGAGGAAACTTCATCTGTTTCCATTGCTGAGGCAATGAAGGATTCTAGGAGGCTCCCAGGATACAAACCTGCCTGGATAGTTGGACTGGGGTTGAGGTTTTCCCAGTTCCAGAAGCACTGATACATTATCAGGGAGAGTGGGAACCTTGTGTCTCTCACTGACCCAGAGGCACCTATTGGATACTCTTAAGAGGGGAGATTTTTCTACACTAGCCCTGGTACTCTGCTAGGTTTCTGTGTTTCTTGTTCAGTTTTGCACCTGCCTTTGTGTTGCATGTCAGCAAGTGCCTAACTTGGTTTGTCTTGCCCTATTTTTACTGCACTTCAGCAGGTTGGGTTTTGTGGTTTATAATCTGCTTGAAACAGTAGAAAGCATACAAATAGAGATTTGGTTTAATCTCAAATTTGTTTAAAACATGCAATGTGTAAGAAAAAGTATTAATGGAGCTGGGATGGGAAGAAGCTGTCATGAAATAATGAGAAAGCTTGGACATATTTTAAATAGTGTTTAAGCTGACAGACTGTGGAAGCGATTAAGGAAAATGGCAGATAAGTTCATTTGTAGTTTTTTCAGAATAAAGTAAGGATGCATTCAGTCCTTTGACTGAATGGTTAAGTTACTCCTGTTGGTATGGATCCATTTATTTAGTGTTTTTGTTGTTATAAGTCAGGCATGACAATGATTGTAATTCTGTCTGTAAAGTTCACATAAGTACTTAAGGATTTTTCCAGTACCCAGTGGCTGCTAGCTGTGCTTTTATTATATTTAACTCCAGAGCACTTAAACTATTTAATTACAATATTTTTAAATTTTTGTAATTTAGACTTATCTCAAGTTGGTTTATGTATTTTATATATATATATGTTTTACAGCAATCAACAAGCATTTTTACTAGAAAATGTCCCATGCAACAACGTGAGCTGCAAGAGCGTGCGGCGCATGTTCAAGGTGTTCTGGGAGCTCTCGGATCTCAATCAGATCAAGGATGCCGTGGTAGCCACCTTCTTTGACATCTATGAGGATGTAAGTGCATCTCCTCAGCCCAGCAAACAGGCTCTGGATGTGGCTGTGCCCATCCCTGGGCCCTGCACAGACCTTGCCTGTGCAGCCTTGGATTGTCCTGCTGTGGATGCCCTTCTCCATCCCAAATTGATTTGCATTATATTCATAATGTTTGAAAGACATTAAAATAAATAGCAAAGGTGTAAATTTTGCTGCACAGCATTTTTTCCCAAGAGTAAATAAGCATTCTAATGTAAACTTGGGACTTTTTTCCTCTAGGGAATCTTGGATATCATTGTGCTAAGCAAAGGCTACTCCAACAAGGACTTTGCTATCCATACATTGAAAAACAACTTTGAAGCAGATGCCTATTTTGTTAAAGTTATCGGTAAGTTATCAATGCATAACAAAGTCAAAATGGGATATTGAGAAGGAAGTGAATATCTGAGCCTTTGCATATGAAAACATTATGGTAATGTTCTGTACATCTGCCATAGCAAGCCTGCTTTGCTGGAGTGCATGGCTGTGTGTCACGTGGGAGTGATGCAGAATCGCCTTCCAAAGGGGCTGGTTTCATTTCTGGAACTCCTGGCATGGTTTTGCTTACACTGCATGATCTGTTCTGAGGGTCACTTTGCATCCCTGTGGGAGTCAGTTCTGTGTTTCCAGCTCAAATCCATGGGACATGGCACAAACCACACCTTACCCTGAGAGCACAGAGTGGCCAAGAACATGGCGAGGGTGTGTGAATTAATGAGAGCTGCTTTAAAAGGCTTGAGTTAAATTACAATGTTCATAATTAGGTTTTTAAACTGCATGCTCCACTGTGTTCTTCAACTGCAAAGGTGTTGAGCTTTGAGCTCATTTCTTGTCTGTCTTGCTTGATTTTTTTATAATGAGTGAAAAATGAGGCTGTATGGGAGCCTATGAAGACTAGCAACAACTAGAGGTTCACCTTCAGAAATTGTATTTGCCTTCATGTTACTTAAATGCATCCGGTCCTCTAAAGCACACATTCTGCACACCATGGGAGAACAGACCTGCAGTTACTGCTGGGGGCTGATGCTATTATTACTTTGTCCACAGCCTGAGCTCTGTTCTCATCGTGACAGTGTTTAATCATTTATCATGTTGGTGGAAGCCTCCTTTTAAATAATACCATGTATCTGTAGTGTAATTCACAAAAGCATACAGAAAATCCTCTGGGAAAATCTTACACTTCACAAAGCCATACCAGAACTATAATTGTGTGATATTTTAATGGGGAAGGGAGTAATTTGCAACATGCTTTTTTGATTCAGTCTATGTAAATCTATCTTAAAAACTGGAGCAAGCCTTTTTTTAGGACCCTTTTAGGGTGTGAGTATTTCTGCATAGAAACCCCAGGAAATGAGAATTAATGAGGGTCTAAAAATATTTTTACTGTGATACAGGGGAAAGTATTTCTAATAAAATGTGCTTTGTGTGATTTAGTGTATTAATAAATGCATTGTGTTCACTTATTTGGCATATGGACAATGAGAACAGCTTTGCTCATTATAACTGATGTCAAATATACTTGGCCAGGTAATTTGTTCCAGGGGTGAAACTGAACAGCAAATTTCAATATGCCCTTTTGCATCAAAATGGGAGGAGTTGGATCCACTTGCATACTCACCTATGTTTAATAGATAAAATTAAAGCTGTAGTGTTAAAAGTCTATCTGTAGGTGCATATAGTCTTCAAATTCTGCTCTGCCACACACATTTGTCTTGACTGTTCAGATATTGGGGGGGTTTGGACTGTATAAAACATTACATCTTTCTGTATATAGAAATTGTGATTTTGAAATCACAAGCAAAGAATGATCATTTAGGAGTCTTGACAATTGTTAATATTCACACACTAATTGTTAGAAAACTTCCTTGACTAGAGCAGTGCCATTTCTGACTCACATAGGGAGTGATTTCTAATCAGACTGTGAACATCTTACGTGCACCTTTCAGTATTTCCCTGCTCCTAAACATTTTCTACCCTTAACTCAATGGACCCCTAAAGCAGACAGGAAATGCTTTAAGAAACTCCTGGTGGTTAGAACGACCTGCCCTCAAATCCGGTCCAAATCTTCATTTTCTGTCTGCCATGCTTGCTTTGTGATACCATAATTCATGGAGAAGTAATGTTTTTCCCTGGCTTCAGTACCTGGTGTACATCCTCCTCCCTGCCCATAGCCATTACTGGCCTGCTGCTCAACCAAACTATTGCCATTAGAAGTCCAAATTTTGTATCAGAATGGACCTTAGATTATAGTATGTGTGTGGGTTTTGTTGTTTTCTTCTAATACTCAGTGTGACAGGATGTCCTGGCTTACAGAACAGATGGCTTTCACTGTCCCTCATTTAGGTTTTTAACAGAGATTTCTGAATGTAACTGATTTTTCAAACTAGCAAGTTTTAAACAATTAACTGGAACAATTTTCACAGGCTTTAGATGTCAATTAGCATTATATACACCTGCTTATTTTACTTACTTATTTATCTTACTTTTGCATTAATAGACTAAATTGGTAATGGGATTTTTGCTTGTTACAGCTTTTGTGAATTGCTTTAAACCAAGTTCCAAAATGATGCCTTGTATGGAAGGAAAAGCCTTTATCTTTTTATTAGTTAAAACAGTAAAGCTGAATCTCTGCCAGTATTTTAAATGGTTAGAAATGAAGAATAATGAATAAAATGTATAGCTCACTGTTTTAAAAATGTTTTAATTTGGAATTTTTCTAACTGGGAAATCTGTCCTTTTGAAGCTGGTTAACCAGTGAGGTGGGGTAAAACAGTGATGAATTTCTATCAAGTATGCTTCCAGCAGATAAGGGAATGTTATGCATTACCATAAATCACAAAGAAGATATTTATTTTCTTTGTGTTTTAATGGCTACCTGACACTATCATTAGACTTCACCAGATTCCAAAGGTGGTGCTTCGAAGATGGTTTGTGAACATAAACACAACATACTCACTTTTTGTTCTTGCAGTTCTCAGCGGCCTCTGTTCTAATGACTGTCCTCGGAAAATAACAGTAAGTGTAACTATGGCCTTGTTTAGTATTTAGCTTCAAATAAGCTGAAGTCTAATTATACCAAAAACTCTCAACATATTAAAAGAGCTATTGACTGGAAGAATGTGTAATCCAAATCATGACTGGCCAATTTCTACTTCTGTGAGACCCCTAACTCTGGGCAGCTGCTGCTCAGAGCTGGAATCAATTGATTGTTGTTGTGCGGGAGCTTTGTTACCCCACACTGGGGGCTGGGATGTACCAGAGAAGAGGGACTTGGGTGCCCAAAGTGTGAATTGTGCCAACTCTTGGTGGGCACTTAGAAAGTCCAGGCAAAACTGACTGTGGGGTAGATCCAGCTGCTTCTGGGCCAAACTCCAGCAGTGGGCACAGCCAAGGAAGGAAATGCACTGGGCTCTGATGATTCTGCAGACAGCCATACACATGTGGTGTTTTCTTTTTAGATTATTTTATTTGTCTCCAGAGATCTGCAACTCACCCACAAAACTGCCAATTAGCAAATTGTTTAGCAATATTCACAGTGAAAGTTGGCTTGAAAGAGGAGCTTAGAGGAATCAGAGGTAGCAGTAGCACTTTAGCTCTGCAAAAGTTTCACATTTAATTTTGAGTTGAAAATAGAAAAACTGCTTCAAATGGAACTAACCTTTGCTTCAAGCCTATTTTGAGACATGGGGTTTAATTTCTGTTATAAAATATAATGAGGTTTGATAGTATCATTAACTTAATTACAAAAATCGAGGGTTTAAAAAGCAAATCTCCACAGCAGATGTTGGTGGAAATTTCATTATCGAGATCAGTGAAACACCATTGCCTCCATTGTAATAGGAGTTCTCTGACAGAAAGTAACATAAGGTACATTTTGCCAGAGTACAGCTATGTGGCACCAAAAAAATTTTAAATTTCACCTTATTCACTTATCTTTCATAGATCTGCATTAGCACCACCTTTGTGGTCTCCTTAGTTTTCATTCTAATCAGTTATTATTTTCAGGCTTTGATCTCATCTGTCATCATTATCACTTACTCTTGTGGTTTAAACTTACTATTTCTTGAGGCGTGGTGTGAAACGTCATCATCTCTTTAGTGTTCCTTCTGTAACTTACTTGAAAGATCTCTATTGGATTTGATGTCCTAATATCAGCTTGAATTCAGCACTAGGAACAAAAAAAAGGAAAAATTCCTTTAAAATCTGTTCCTGTAGTTGTCTCTCATCCTCTTCCTTCCCACCCTTTCTTACTTAGGTGCATTTCTTATGGTTCATCACTCCATAGTGCACAACTTCCTTGGATGTTTGTTTGGTTTATTTTTCCTCATGACTGTACTTTGATGTTTAGAGACATTTACTTCCTCAAAAAAATTTGCTTAAAATAGATACCAATACTTGACAAGTAACTGTTCAATCACTTTCATTAATTAAATGAAACACTGCTAAGTAATGATTAAAAAGATGAAATTTGTGTAGTATTTTTTTCAATTCAGAAATACCATCAAGATAGTGCATTCTCTTGGTATCAAATGAGTTCTGCTTTTTCAGAACATGCAGTTACTTCTTTGAATTTTTAGGGGGTTTTTACTTTACTTATAGCTTCCAAGGAAACATTAAACCTTTTGCCAGAGGACTGAATAGTATCGCTTTCTTCATGAGAAACTGAACATTATTTAGCCAACTGATTACTGTGATTTTGAAAATTGATTTCCACATAATGCTATGACCAAAACAGTTGCAAAATTTTGAAGTTAAAATACAAAAAATAAATTCTTAATATAAAAATGTAAAGTCTTAATGTAAAAACATTTTTCTTCAGTTTACTGTTTAATTACTACAGCTTTTTCTGTTCCTAAAATGTTGACTGCCTTTCTCTTTGGTTTTTATCCCTTGTAGCCCTTTGGAGTTAATCAGCCTGGTCCTTACATCATGTACACCACTGTAGATGCAAATGGGTACCTGAAAAATGGATCAGGTAAGAGAAACTCACTGTGGGAATATCCAAGGCACAGTCTGTCTGTGTTTGTGCTTCTCAGCAATCTAAGGAGTTGGAAAGGTGGTAGAGGGAATGGGAATGGTTTCAATGGTGCCTTCAGTTTGCAATGCCAAACCCCCCCAACATTCTCTTCCTTCTTTCCAGATTGCATTTTTATTACTAACATTGCAATTGCATTATTTTTTCATTTGTCCTGTGCCAGTTAGGTTTGAACAGTTAGCTGTAGCAAAAAATTGTTGGGTAAAATATCATCAGTTTGTTAAATAGCATAAGCTTCTAATTGCTTCCTAAGCAATTATGTATTAAGAAACAGCAGTGGCCTTGAAATACCTGCATACAACCCTAGTAGTCAGATGACAAAGGAACAGGATAATATTCAGGACACACAGGATGTATCTGGAGTTGTTCACTACAGCTGGCAGCTAACAAAACCAAATGCTGAGTAGCCCGAGGAAGCTGGAGAGGGAATGCCTGTGACCTTCCAGGTAATGCAGGAACTGCAGGGAACCAGTCCTTAGGTAACAGGGTCAGAATCAAGGGGAAGGGGTGCTTGCTGCAACTTGTATTGCAACTGAAGCTTTAATGGCCTGGGATGGTGCAGCTGTCACAGTTTGCAGGGGCCCAAAAACAAAGCAGCCAAAGAGAGAATCACCTATTAGGCTGTGGTCCAGGCAGTGCCTGATGTTAGAATATCCTGGGGTTTATGCTGCCTTCCTAGGTGTGTACTGGTGGCTCCTAGAAAACACAGGAGACTGTACAAAGTGGTTTATGAGTCTCATTTATGACTGGAAATCTTAGGACTATAATGGACTCATTTCTTGCTTAGGCAAAAATCCCAAACTCGTAAGTTGAACATGATCAGTAAGTGCAGTCATCTGTAGCTGTCACTCCAGTCTCATTTAAAATTAAATTCAGATTTTTAAGAAATGGTTCCAGTAGTTCCAGATTATATTCTGTATAACACTAACTTAAAAGCAATAATTTAGGGGGGAAAATGCTGACATGTTAAGGTCCTGAGTCAATCTGAATCACTGGCAATGCTCTCACCATGAGTAGTGTGCTCAGGACTGTTAATTCCACCTGGGAAAAATGAAAGAGAAAGAAGATGTCCTGAAATACAAACCAGATGGCTGCAAAAACATATCTTGATAGTCTAGCATTTCTGTGTTTGCACATGCTTAAATAAAGACATTTTTCTAACTCTGTCTCATGGAAGAATGCACATATCTTACAAATGTGTGGAATAAAACTAGCTTAAAATTTGGATGTATTTCATGTATCATTTTCCTATTTTTTTTTCTGTTTCTCTCTTCCAAGAACAAAAGCAAATGCATTTTTCTTAAACATTTTCTTTAGGGTTTGTTGAGTTTGGTTGGTTGTGGCTTTCTTGGTTTGTTGTATGTTTGTGTTGAGGGGGGCAATTCTTCTAGAAATGCAATGTTTTTACTATTTACCCTAAGAAACAGTTATCAAATGTGATTTAATACTGCTATATTCCCTTCACAGCTACCATATTTACAATAATAAAAACCTAACAGAGTCCAGGCATGATGAATTTCCTTTTCTGTTCTGACATTATGAAATAACAGTAATGAATTCCAAGTGTATTTATGACCCCAGCAGCATTGCTACAGGGAATTTTCTAATGCTGTCTTTGATCAGTTTCTCAACACTAATAAGTTAATAGATTTTTTTGAGTGTGTATAATTCCTGCAAGAACTTTTGAAAGTCATGTTTTCTGAGGGTATTACATTACGTTTGTAGCTAGATTTTCTTCTCTTGCAACTGTTATGTGTAAGATTCAGTAAATGTTCTAACTAGAATTACTGGCCTGTACAGGCTGTTGTCTGGGAAAACAGCACATTACATCACAATCCTCTTCTATTTGACTATCAGGATATCATCAGGATATATCATTTGATATATCAAATGATATCATCATCATTTTTGGGCCATGTATAAACCTACAAAACATCTTTTCCACATTAAGCTTTTATTCATATAGCATCCATATGCTATTTTAAAACTAATTTTGATCAACTTATCTGCCTTACATATGTAATATTACAGGACAATCCATATTTGAAGCTTTTAATTATCTGAAAGGAGTAATGAGCTAATCAAAATTTTAAAAGAATTAATCCCTTTCCCAAGAAGTAACATGAGTCAAAACAGTTCTTTTTCTGATGAAAAGGAAACTCAGCTTTCCTTTTTGTGTCCCCCTCCAAAGTCAGCTGCTGTTATTTATTGCCTTTATGGCTGCACTCAGTGGGGGAACAGTTGTTGGCTGGACCACTGCAGCCAATCACCCTAAGTTATCCCTCCAGCCCTGGGCTTAAGTAAATCATAAAGTGCTCAAAGCCATGGCCCCCACTCTGCTTCTGATCTCCTAAATCCTGCAGGACTTCAGTTGTGAGTTGTGGCATCTTTCATGTAGGCAATATTCATGCAAAGAGTAAAATAAAAAAGCCCATATAGCTGTCCTTATCTAATTCATTTTAAGGTTCTTTGATCTACCAAGCCTTAACTACAGGAAATTTGCATAATTATGAGGGTTTTCTTAAAAACATTGTTAGAATTGTTCTGTCTCCTATTAACATTCCAGTATGTTGTTAAAAGATAGCAGAATAATAATTAGCATGTATTCTGTGCTTTTACTTTCACATCGCTCAATCCACGTGTAGTGTTACGAGAAATACTGTTAAATACTGTTACAAGGAATAGCAATTGCCAACATGGGCATTAGAGTGGAGAAGTTCTGGGCCTTACATCTGCAGTTGATACCTCCACAGACCTTCTCTTTCTGAGGGGAAAATCAACTGCAACAACTTCTTCAAATATGTAAGGAATTTCATGCTTGAGGTCAGACCAGGTCCAGTGTAAATCTGGGAGAAGTACACCAACTCAAATTTAAGTCATGCTTTCTGATCCATGTCTTGCAACCTGCCTTCTCCCTTTTCTTTTGGAGTTATTATTTTTAAGGAGATCCCACAGTTAAGTGTGAGTGTCAGCCAGGATTTTCAGCTTTACATATACATTTCTGGGCTTTTATTGGGAGAATATCTTCTGTGTTTCAGCCTGTGCTATGCACATCTGAATTTTCTCTCCTGAAGTAAAAATATGCTGATAGAGTTTGAAATAAATGGGCTCATACTTGCAGCTTGTGTCTACAAACATATTAATTCTGTGGGCCAGGAACAAGTGGCAGTGAATATCTCAGGTTTCCTCAAAGCGCCATATCCATAGGAAGATGATAAGAGTAGCTTCACTGAATGGCTGATATGGATCAAGTCATAATTTGTTTAAGCATCTGTATGAGTGAAGCTGTGTGGACTGATGGCCTTTGCAGCTCTCATTCCAGAGCTCTTTCATTTTGCTGCTTTTGCTTTGTTTTGTTTTAAACCTTCCATGGCAGAATGACCTTTCACATGCTGTGAAGTCGTGCCCTTCTGGTTTTTTGAAATCTGCTTACTCTTCCCTGTTGTTGCATTGAGTTCTCCTACTGTTTAACTAAATTGAATTGTGAGGTGAACACAAATGCCTGGCAGCTATTATAGTCGTGAATTTAAACATAAACATTGCAATATGTACCAGAAAAAAAGCAAAATAAGCTTATTTTCAATGGCCATTGGACACTGCAAGGTTCATTGTGTCGAATTCCACTACACAGAAAGAGTGTGTTCATGGAACAAGCTGGAATAATTTAATAATTGAATAGCTGGATTCAATGAGAGAGATTTTCTGTTTCCTATAGGTAGGAATAGCCTTCTAGTATGTTTTTCTGTATACCTCTCTTTTGTTTAGAAAACTTACTTTAACTTGTATCGTTGCTTGCAATATTACCAAACCTTAGATATTTGGACATTACAAATGACACAGCTTCCCCCTATCAGCAATATGATAATTTTATTATTTGAGGGGTTTTTAAGTTACCAGTTTTACTTCTATAATTTTATGGTGTAAAGGTATTTTTCATAAAAATACATATTCTCATAAAAATGCATCAGGTTTGGAGCTTGAGCTTTCAGAAGTGTCCCAAGTGTTGGCAGCACTGCAATCATCAGTGTCCAAGTCCTGAGAGCACTTTTTGAATTCCCTTTCCCATGTTATTTCTGGTACTCCAGAACCAGGTATTGCAGAAAAGGTTGAGAGGTGAAGCTGTGTACTGCATTAATCTGGAATTTCCTATTAGGGGGCCTAAGGAAAAGAGCCAACCAGCTGGGGAAAACAGGGAGACAACCTCAGCCCTTAGAAACATTGCATATTTTAAGCAGAAAAAGAACTCTTCGACTCTACATTATTTTTCCAACCAGTGACCCCCCCAAAGGCAGTATGAAAAGAACTGAAGTAAAGCTTTCAACTAAAGCCAATCAATTCATTTTCTCCAACTTTATATGAAGCTTCCAAGTTTGAAGTTGTTAGGTTTTTGTTAGATTGGTTTTTTTTCCTGAAAGCTTCTTTGTAAGTTCTTAGGCACATTCCATGGGTTTTTCAGTACTATCAGTTATATTTTCCCTTTCTCTTGCAGTAAGTGGTTGGCTTATTTTCAAATAAAATAAGGAGCTGACAGCTTCAAAAAATGGGGAAATACTCAGTGCACTTTAGCCCAGTGGTGGTAATGGCAGCAGAGGAAACATCACTGCAGTGCTCCAGCTGTGCAGGGAAGGGACACACGGTCACTGTGCCATTGCACCCAGATCCTGAACTGCCTCTGGCCTGTTCCACCCGGTGCCTGAGTGTTGCTCCCAGCTATGCAGCAATCCATGCAACCTCTGCATGGCAGGTTTTGGACTAATTTTTGCTTTTTCTAGGATGCATGTGTTTGTCTAATCTATATAAAAGAAGTCATTTGTGTGCTAACCTCAGTATTCAGGTAGGTGATGGTACAGAAGAATTTACATGCAAGTCTGAGACTAAAAGATACACTTTTGGAATCCTAAATAGTATTAGTGAATTTTGAATTACACAGAATGTCTTTTAATTGGCTAATTAAATGCAAATAATATTTTGTTAAGAAAAGCATAATAAAGGGAATTATAAGGAATGCTTCAGGAAACCACAGGTTTGAAATCAGATTTTCCATTAGTCTTTCAGTTCTGTGTAGTGATCTTGCATGTTTTACAAAATGAGATAGGTATACACTATCAGTTTTGTGCATCTATTTCTGTAGGTTCAATGAGGCTGTTCCTAAAGCCAGTACCACATGTTGTCAGTGCTGTTTAAACAAGACAAGGCACTGCTCCTACATGGAACTGCAACCACTTTCCCCTCATAAAGTTAAATTCTTCAGCCTGAAATAAGCTGATGGGGACATTTCAGTTCAGCTCAGGGGAGAGAACAGGCTACCCTTGAGCTTTCAGCAAGTTTACATCAGGATAATGGAAACAGAAGGGAAATGACTTAATTCAGGTATAAAAGTACTGGATGTGTCACAGACAACACATGGCTCTGGTTTTCAGACAAGACTTTAGAAAGGTTAATGATACGAATTGCTTCCAATTTTATATGCCAGACTTCAGAGGTAAGGAGATTGATTCCAAAAGGTCCAGAATGGTTTCTGAATATCAAACTCTGCAAAATCTTCTGAGGTTTGGCTGTCCAACATAATTAGCTTTTTCTTACAAATTTGATCTCCAATAGGCTGAAACCACAGAAAACCGTGTCCTAAAATGTTGAGGATTTTACTGTGCCCAAGGTTTTTTGAAGCAATAAACTTAATGATTTATGATTTAAGACAAGAATATATGTACCACCACTAATACCAATACCATAGCCCATGATATCTGTGTGCTTTGAAATGGCATTTTTTAAACAAGAAGCTTAAGGGAAAAGACATATTGAATAGTCTTAAAAGTAGTATTAAATCATGTGTAGCATGATCAGGAGAAGGTTTTTTAAGTTTTGTTTATAGTAACAGTTCTACTGATGAAGTAAAACAAACTGTGAAGCAGCAGCCACTTCCTCTGTCTTGCCTACACTGACTTCCAAAAACCTAAAGAACAATTTGAATGTAAGAAATAAATCCCACTTCTCTCCTTGAAGATGCAAAACTATTTTCTTGGAACAAGTGGAAAGCTGTTTCCAGTAGTTTTAAAAGAGGGCAAATGCTGTGGTTGCTATTTATTTAAATTTGAAATATTTTCTAAGTAAATTAATTACCAGTGACTGGGAACTTCAGATAATGTCAATAAACTGTTGACAGTATTCTCTGTAATTTCTCTTTTTATTTTTCATCTTGGTTCGGGGCTTTTATGTTTCTCAGGTGAGCAGTTGTCATTCTTAATTACTTGGTTGCAATTCTATGTGGAACTTTTCAGTAAGCATCAAACAGAATTTATTACAGATATAGGCTGAGGTAAGCAAGGAGGAGTCTCAAAGTTCTCCTGTGCTTAGTCAGCTTTAGTAAACTGGAACCTTCTACATGCTATTATCCTGCTTAGCTAATATCTCCCAATTTTAAAGGCAAATAAAAAAACTATGTGCACATTCCTGCCTGCTGTGTAGAAGAAAACATTCCTCTCTGACCTTTGCAAATGATCTATTTACATCCTGAAGCGTAAGATTTTGTTATCCTTATCTTAGTAGGCATAAGAACCAGCATTAGTAGCCATGAAATTATTCAGTGCTTTAAGAATTCTAGCTGCAGTATGTGACTCTCTAACCTCTTTAAGGCTGACTGCACACAGTATATGACATTTTCTTCTATTCTCTTTAATTTAGTTGACATTCATTTCATTTGTAAGATGAAAGAAAAAAGCAAGATCTTAGTTGCAGTCTTCTCATGATCCTAAATATTTCACTCAAAAGCAATTCTAAAAGCTTTTCAATGTTACAGCAGTACTTTGTTCTTTTGGGGAAAGTCCTTCAGCATGCAGCATTAGTGAAAAAATTCTAAAAGGAAATCTTTCTTATGTTGCAGCATGATGAAGTAGCACATCTGGTTTGTTTCTATAACCAAGTCAAATTAAATATACCTACATTTGCTTCTTACTACTTGAATGTTGGTAACTGGAGTTTTCAGATATTATGTACTTTGAGAATGATTCCCATTTTAGATTTGGATACTGACACCTGGAGATTGAGCAGTTTAGCCAAGATCATGTTAGGGAAGTCACTGGCAAGGCAGGGACAGACTCAGGACTCAAACCCTAAGCTGTCCTATCCCGTGTTATCTCAGCTTCCTGGAAAAATCCCTGTTCTTAAAGAGAAAAGCTGCTCAGTCAGTGCTTTGTGAACATAGTTCTGTAATGGAGAAGTCTACCCAACAATGTGCACAGTACACCTTGTCATTGCAATAGAGACCTGAAAGTACAAATCCAACTTAAATATTTCCTCATCTGCTTGCTCATTACATGGTTCTACATGGAGAAAGAATAAATCTAAAATGTGTATCATCTTTAGGAAGACCATTACTGTTTCTTTTTGCTAATAGGATTTTAGCTTAATAAAAAAATAACTGCATCAAGCTGATTTTTTCAGATCTCAGTTGACATTTATCTTGCTTTTTAAAATAAAAGAATTATAATTCTAAATGCACAATAATACAGACTATTTACCTCCTGATTAAACAGGCCTATTTCATAGGCCATATAGGCTGACAGCATAAGGCAAGTGGCTTCCTCAAGAGCTGGTAGGGGAAGGGAGGTTCACAAAAACAGAGCCATGAAGTAATCACTGTAATGAGCAGGGGTTCAGAATCCCCAGCCTGCACTACCAGGAGTAGTTTGTCCCCAGAGGAGTGTACAAGAGCTGAAGAGCTGCTATTGAAGTGGTGTCTTTGTTGTCCCTTGGTGAAGTGCTGCTGTGTTGTGGCCAATGCTTGCACTTACTGGCATCTCCAGGATGCCAGGAGGGTGGGTTTGGTTTTTCTTGAAAGGATATTTGGCTTTGCCAGAGAAGTGGTGGTGATGGTGGTGAGTTAGGAGTTTTTCCTGCCCCTGTGTTCAGCACAAAAATGCAGAATGTTGTGTCACCAGTCTGGCCCACAGCCAGTGGGCTGAGGTAAAGTGCTGCCTCCTGAATCAAGCCTTGGATGGGAGTGTGGAGAGGTAAAATGGAGTTGGCTGTAAATTCATTACAAAATATGGATTCCCATTCTTTAATTCACATTCTGTTGCATTTTGTTGCTGAACTTATAATTTCCAGTTTCAGGCATAATCTATTAGGGCTCAAAGCTGAGAGAAATCTGATGCTCTAAAAATACTGACTAAATCACAGCCTTGTGAAAAGCTGTTTCTGTTGGTCACAGAAACCCATTTGTGGTTGTCAAGTGTCCCTTGCACTCGTTCCTGTTTAATCTGGTGAAGGCTGAATTCACTGTGGTGCTTCTAAGGTGCTGATACTATTCCTGCTGTGGGAGCAGCTCACTTGCTAAGAGAACAAAGAACCCACACAGGATCTGAATCTGTTGGCCAGAAATTAAACTATTAGAAGATTTTTTTATTTTAATGGATTACTTGGATACATTGGAAATTGATGCCAGTGGACTTGTTGATAACTGCAACACTTAACCTGTTTCCCCACTGCCCTTTCAGGAAACCAAAAATCTTATTTTCCATCTACAGTTTCTGCTATAATTATTATTAACTTGCAATCACTGCAATCCTGTTTTCATTAAATTAATTTATTCTTTGAAAATTTGTTCATGAGAATTTACTTAGCTAATTTTGTGACAGTAGTAATTACAGTTTACCACTGACAAGAATTAAAGTGAACCTTCACATGTTGAGTCTAATATTGTAAATCAATGGGCAAGAAACTTGGCCATTATAAATTATATTTTATTTATAAATTTATTCATAAATAAATTATATTTTTAATTATATAAAAATACATGCAGATAGTTGATTTCTTCTCAGCTTGTAACAAATAATGGAGATTTGAGTTAACATAGAAATGGTACTCAAATGAATTGTCTTACCTAAAAATGTATAGTGTTTAAGCTCTTCTCCAAGTGAGTGCTCACAGGTAGTTTGGAAATGTGGGACTGAGCTTTAAGAATTAAGTAATCACGCAATTGGTGAAAACTTGTAAACGTTTTTATTACTGACTGGGGAATGTGTAGGTGTGTAGCAAGTTGGTAGTTTGGGGGTTGACTGGTTGGGAGGGTTTTTTTGCCTAAAATAACTACTTGGCCTTCCTTTGTGCTTTCCTTGCAGCTGGCCAGCTCAGCCAGTCAGCACATTACGCTCTCCAGCTGCCCTACAACGTGCTGGGCTTGGGCCGCAGCGCCAACTTCCTCGACCACCTCTACGTTGGCATCCCTCGGCCCTTAGGAGAAAAGGTTGGTTGACATTTCAAATTGTCAAGCTAATTGTTTATGGTGCTACCTTTCCTAAGAGACTTTGGGTGGAAATACTGCTGGGACACTTCTTTTTCATTTTTCTGAAGTAAGAATATCAAAGAAGCAAGTTTGCATACAGAAAGGTTTGCCCAAAAGAACCCGCTTGCCCAGTTTTTTTGAGGGGTGTATGAGCTCTGAAGCCAAAATAAAACCAAAAGATGACTGAAACTGTCTATAAATTTTAGCACTGGTATTCAGTGCTTGTTTGTAGAGCAAATGGGTATTAGGTCTGAGGGTCCAATTATTGTGGACTGCAGTAGCTGCAGGGCTTTCCCAGAGTTGCTCTGGCTGGGCTGGGGCTCAGGTAATCCCTTCTGCCTTGGTGACAAAACCATGGGCAGTGTCATGGCAGGGGGAGAGTATTGTGATTCTCTAATCTTCACATGAAACATAAAAGTGGGGTCCTCATCATTTTCAGTCTTTAAAGATCTGGTGGTACTACTTTAAAAAGTGAGGTGCTCAAATGGGTCAGATTCTGATTTGGATAATTGTTTTGCCTGCCTTTGTAGAATCAGTTCTTTTCTTCTTTCCCTATTATGTTGTTGCTTTGTACTTTTAAAGCAGATGCTGCGTTTCATGTCAGCAATAGTAATTTTGCTTTTTACTTTTGGGGGGTGTACTTTTTTACTTTTAAAGCATTTTGGAGCTTCCAGAGTAACAGGCTTATACAAAAATAAAGGGATTAATTACTTATACTTAAAATTTTTTAAAACCCCCCATTTTTATTTCTCCTTTCATATGTTTCAACAGATAATTTTTTTGCTTGTAAGTATGTTGTTTTGTTAGGAATTGACACAGCCTTTGTTTTTATTTCAGTCCATAAGAAAACAGGAATGGACAGCTATCATACCAAACTCACAGCTTATAGTCATTCCCTATCCTCATAATGTTCCTCGAAGGTAATGTCATCATTTGCATTTGCACTTCCCAAAATCACATTAATACACTGTGTAAATTAGGCATTATGTGTGGGTTTAGAAATAGTTATTTGTATAGAAAGTTACTGAAGAACAAGGGCAGGGGGTCAGTGCTGAGCTGGAGCTGAAAATGCTGCTCAGGTATTTACACAGCCTCTCAGATGGTGCCCATAAACAATCTATTAAAAAAAAAACCTATTACCGGCTCAGACAAACAATCAAAATGTATTACCAGCTCCACTCCTGTAAATAATAACATACTTGCTAGATTTAACAACATCCTCAGTGACAAATTATAAACATGGTAATGGTTAAATTAAGCATTTTTGTTTCACCAAACATGCAATTTCTGTCTGGTTCCATAGAACACCTTTGCTTCAGCCCTTCTGAATGCAGTAGCTGTTGCTACAGGAATTAATGTTTCCCTTTAAGTAAAGGTGAATGGGTTGGTTGCACGAAAGCTTGAACATAGAATTCACTTTGCAATTAAAATGTTTCTCCCAGAAAGAGAGCATGTTTCTCTTTTTGCTGTTAGAGAAAACATTAGTCAAATATTCCAGCTGCATTTTGCCGCTTGATCTGCCAGTGAGGTCAGTTGCATTTATCATGCAGAAATGATTCTGACATCAGTTCAGCAGTTAATTTTACTAGAGAACAAATAACAGTGGAGAAGTGATGTGCTGCTTGAGTTGCTAATTAACAACCACAGAAATAACATCTGCCAGATGAAAATTTAGTTACAGTGTTGAGGTATTTAAAGGTATGTATTGCGCAAAACAATTTCTGTTATAGTATCCTTAAACTATTTTTGCCTTCATATAGAGTGGGTTTATGGGCATTGTAGAATAGCAGAGGATGGAATACCCAGAAGAAATCAGATTTCATAATAAAAGCTTCTTATTTTTTTTTTTAACATAGGTATGTGATTTCCTGCTGCTGACAGCTTTCCCATGTTAGGAAACCTGTAGGACAAAAAGGGGAACCCCTGGCCTTAGGACCTCACATGATTTGAGAGATGTCTTCCAGGAGCCCTGAAGTGTGTAATTTTGTTGATCTTCAGCCATAATCAACTGCTTATGTTTAGAACTGCAGTTGTCCCTGGGTAAACTTCAGAAAAAGAGCACTGGACCCATGAGCCTGTCCGAGAGGAGCTTCTCATGTGGTGGAAAAATCTTCCAGGGTTATTTTCCCCTGCTGCTCCATGTCCCCAGGCCCTAGGCATTCCTATGAAAGGTTTCCTTATGCATTTTACTTTGTCCTAAGCAAGGGCAGGAGATAAATCTCCTAATGAGAAAAAGCTAGTTCCCTGAGGATATCATAGCATTCATGGAAAGTTAAGCAGAAACTGTACTTAGACATGGTATTGCTCGAAAATAATTCTATTAGACCATATATTTCCAAGTAAACATCATTAAGCTTCAGTCTCTAAATAGAGCTGCTCATTTCTGTAGACTAGGTTGTCACCTGTCTTACCCTAACAGGTTCTTTAGATCTTTGTAAGTAAAATCTGTTTTCTGCTTCTTAATGAAGGGTATTAATGTTTCCTTGGATTTTCTTCTTTTGTATAGCTGGAGTGCCAAGCTGTATTTGACCCCAAGTAACATTGTACTGCTAACAGCTATAGCCTTAATTGGTGTCTGCGTTTTCATCCTGGCAATAATTGGCATATTACACTGGCAAGAAAAGGTAAGCTAATTTACTAGAATATTTTATTTAACACTCCCTAATATTTTACAGACATGTACATTGGGGTTTTTTTTTTACATTTTTCTACAGTATAATAACTTCTGACACAGACTGAATTAAGTCACAAAAGGTGACTTAATTATTAATTCAATGTTTATGCACAAGTTTAAAAATTGGCATTTTTTTAATTTAAGCTCTAAGACACTTAAGCTTGTCCATGTTGCTCTTCATTTCCTTTTTTCCATTAAGCTGTTATTTCCAATTTAAATCAGCCATCTTCGTTTCATATCTAAGCTTTCCATTTTGCAGTTTTAAGGAGAACTATTTTGGAAAACAGAACATAAACTCAGTTCACTTACCCTGAGTTCTGCTGGTAATCTAAAAACAAGGAGAAAGTCTTTTTTGTGTAACCCTCTTTGCTGGCTGCACTGACATTAGCATTCAGGAACATATAGGGAGTCAGTCGTGCATATTGGCTGCTTTGCTGTGTGGGTCTGAATTACACATGCAAGTATAGAAATCCATTGATTTGAAGAAGCCTTTTGAAAGGGGCTTTTCATGTCACAAAAGAAATGCATTCCCATTTTTCTTAACTATGCTCAGTTCACAATCATACCCAACTGGTAGAGTTGCCAATAAATGTTCCTACATACCCAAACCATAATCTTAGCTGTCAGATAAAATTACTGCACATTCTGACATGGTATAACTGTTTGTTTTTGTGATGGTGAAAATAAAATGACCTCGTTAAACATTCAGACAAGTTTGCGCATGCTTCATATTTAAATGTTATTTATCTGTCAGTCTTCACTCTTCAAAATGTTAAATGCAGTCTCCAACTAATAATAAAGCTGGGAATAAGACACACAAAGCAAAGAAATACAAAGTTTATGATGGCTGTTGTTAGCATGTCCTGCTGTACCAGGAAAGCACTGCTCACTTGTAGCTCAGGGCTGGGCACTGCCTGGGTTTAATTCTCTCTCCAACATATCTTTAGCAAACAAGAATAGCAGAAAAGGTACTTGGACTTTGAGTTGGGGAAGGATTACCTATGTATAAGTCTGTCTGGAGAAATGGAGATTTAATGGCAATATTCAAAACAGTTTTTATACAATAATTCAAGCATTTATAGTGTAAGGAAGGTCTCAGCCCAGAGTGAGTGTTTTTAGAGCTGTTTTAAGTCTTAGGTGTTTGTGAATGAAGTGGTATATTGGTTATATTGTAAACTCATTTCCATCTCTGCAGCACAAAATAGGCACAAATATTTGGACAAATTATGTGTATTTTCAGACCATTGTATAAACATCTATTAATTCCTATATTCTTCCTATAGATTTTTACCTTCCCAATGTTTAGAAGTGGTTGAGAATACTGAACAAATATGAATGTTCACCAAGGCTGTGTTTTATATCATTGACATGTGTAAAGTTAAACTCCAAAGTTCCTTGTTTCTAAGCTTGTTCTTAGTTTACTGTCTCTCAGCAATCCTCTCCTAAAAATACTGTCCTGGCTAAATGCATGTCCCTTACAGATCTCTGGAGTACATGTAGCAAAGAAAGGAAGGGGAAATGAACTGGCACTTAAAGTCTTTTCTTTCCCCCAGAGAATATATGTGTCTGTAAGCTGCAGTGTTTTATTCAGTAGTTTAAATAAATCCTGGACTTTGACCTCTGCAGATAAATAGTAGCAGGAGCCCTTTGTCTACAGTAGTTCTTACACACTCATCTGCTAGACAGGTATTAGCATACTGAAATGACTGTAGGGTTTAGGGGTAGGTGTTGCTCCGTCTTGCCTTAGAAATTTTGAATGCATTGAAGAAAAATAAAACTTTGAAGTCTCCGTTACTAGATTTTTGTTTTGATATACCACGAGAAAGAGAAACCCAGGAAAAATTTACACCGTTATTCATCTTCCAACAAATACAATCTTGCTACATTTGCTACAACCCTCGGTAGTCCTTATTCACATTCTTGAGAACTTGCTTTGGGGTTGTGAGGCCAGTCATGGAAACACTGCACAGTGATGGAAATACTGCTGCAGAGGGTTTGCTGGATCCAGCAGAGTATCAGTTACTGTCAAATTTGAAGCAATAATTTTTTCAGGAAGCATACAAGAAATGGAGTGGAAATTGTTTTCTAAGTGAGACTATGAAATTTTGTGGAATGTGACAAGCATTTCAGTGTAGGAAAGAGTGTGCCACTCCCTCCTTCCCACCCCTTTTTTGACATCCAGAATACTACTGACACTGATAAAGTCCCTGCCAAAAAAGCCAGACTGATCTTAAACCTCACTGACAGCTCTGCTGCTGCTACAAAATGCAGTAAAATCCGTATTTAATCCAATGGAGTTGCTATCACACATAAACATTGTGTAATGAGGAAATCTTTGGCCTTGAGCCAAAGCAGATGATGAACTCTCACGGCAGAAGACGGGCACCGATTTCTGCCACAATTGTTGTGTATTTTTATCAACTGAGACACAGTTCTGAATGCCCACGCAGCACCTACTGGAGAGGCTTTTCTTCATTTTACTCCTTAAAAAAAAAAACAAAAAAGAAAGAAAGAACATGGGTCTCTGCAAGCTAAAAAGCATTGCAGTCTGCTTTGCCAAATTCTCTCATGCTGGGATTTACACATACTGTCTGTCATGACACAAGCACAAGTTTGCACTGTGTGTTCAAGAATCTTGAAGAAATGCTTCCATCCTCTGTTAAGTGCTTTAGCACACAGAGGAGACATGTGGGAGAGGACATGTTTTGACACATGACATGAATTCTAGGTACAATTTAAATATGCTGCTTTTTTTCCAAGCACCACCCAATTCACTCTTTCAGCAGGTCAGTGTGTGTTCTGCATAAATAAGCAGGGAAATGCATCCTACTTCACATTTTCATAATACAAACAAAAGACACAGAACATTGTTCACCTACTTGGTGCTGTTAGTTGTTGGTTGAGCTGCTGTCTTGCTTTAAAGTTGTATTTAACAGAATGTTTTTTAAATGAGATTCTTCCTACATGTAACATAAATTACATTTACAGTTAGTCCAGAGTAATTTCATCTTATATTTATAATGTAGACAAAATGGATACCAGGAAACAGTCTTCAGGTTTGAATTATTCCTTTTAAAAAGCATTATTAGAAATAACAGAAAATAATGGGTCATAAATACTACAACAGCAGAGCATTAACAGCAGAAGCCAATTTTGTATAGATTATTGCTATTTCAAGCTGACATCATTTAAAAGTTAATTGTTGGGGCTTTTACTAAGCCTTTTTGCCTTGTCAAATGGCTTGAAAAAAATCATCCATTCTCTGACACTTGACAGCTCATTTCTGTAACAGTATTGCTCTAGATTCCACAAAGTGTTTTTTTATTATTATTTTTCAGAAAGCAGATGACAGAGAGAAGCGACAGGAGGCTCATCGGTTCCATTTTGATGCTATGTGACATGCCTTAATATTTATGAAGGAGCTGCTACTCATTTGCTTAATTGAAAGACTAAATTCTGATTTTTAAAATTATTACCATGAAAGTACTGTTGGTGTGTTATTTGTAAATGTTGCATTATCTGGTATTTATTTGGAAAGTATTAAAATTAGACCTGAATGTCTCACAAGGCCTTTCAGTTAAGAGACTGTATATAATAGCATTTGGCCTTTATTTAACAGAACTGTAAATTTATTTTTCTTAGTAAAGGGATCAGTTGCATGTACCATTGTTTATGTACCAATTCTTTAGTAATATTTGATAGAAAGAAAGGTATGTAAATGAAGTGTAGCATTTCAGTGAGCAGAATACCTTGTATCACTTGAATTGGTCTTGTCCTTTGTTCATTCCTGCAAAACAACCTGGTTTTTGAAAATTAAACTTGTGCAATTTCTCAGATGACTTAATCGTTAATTGTTTTGATTGTATTAAATGGTGCTTAACCTAAAGTATTCTGTATTTTTCTTTGTTTAAATCCATATGTGCAATACTTAAAGAGCTTAGGAATTAGAGAACCAAAAGGAACCTGCAGTGTAATGTGAGTTCAGTCATCCTGGGATAGATGCAGTATTTATGTGTGCTACTTCTACAGAGAAGACAACGCATTAAAAAATTAAAATCATAAAAATGTATCAGTATTACATAAACTGCTTTTATAATTAAACTGTAACTACATTTGTTTTAGAAAGGCACAATG
>VZRH01004406.1:7562-67668 GCA_013397555.1 Urocynchramus pylzowi
ACTGGCAGCGACTCTACCCCAGTGACCCGTATATTCCCGAGACACACCGGCGGTATCCTGCGCTCGTCTTTTCACGGTAAAAATACTCTTTGCTTTCGGGACTCTTCTGAGGAGCTGCTCAACACTGTTCAGCTTATCACACTTGTTATCGGGAACAAGGTCTGTTTTCAGTGAGGTTTTCATAAAATGAGTCACCCATGTCACAGGCTACATTCTGACCGGTGTTTAAGTGTGCCTTTCTTCTTGAGGCTTTTAAATCTTGTTTCTAACTTATTTCTGTTCAGGGGTAAACAACGGAGCAAGGCTCCTCATCCGAGCATTTCTTTGTGCTGTTATTTATACAGCTCAACAATGGGCAAGGGGCTTCTGTTAGAAATCTTGATGTGGCATTTAACCTTGTGCCTCAAAAGATTATTTCTAACATTCTGTATCTTCTTGAGCAATAGCAGACTTGATGGGGATTCCAATCTGTTGTTTTGGTTTGTTTTTTTTTTAATGATGATTATTATTTTAAATTATTCTGTTAGGAGATGTTGGTGTGACTGCATGCATTATTGAAGCCAACAAGGCACTACTGCAGAGTGGAGAACCGTTTTGTGTATACATTGATGTCTTCCCACAATATCAAAGTTGCAAAGAAGTCTGGTTTAAATCCAGAATGTTTCCATGGGCCATAAAATCCCATGTTCCTGGCATGAAGGACTTTATGTCTTTATGGTTTCAAAAAATATTTTTCATTTATTAGCATCATAACTGAGAGACAGAAGATACTTGTTCTTAATAAATGTCTGTCTCTCTATATTGTTAACCATCCACTTATTTAGACAACATAGGAACACATGGTTTACATGGGGAAGACAGGGCATTTAGATTCTTTTACTACTGCCTCTTTTAAGTCACATATTTAAATATCAGAAGCCACTATAAAGCAACCATAAAATACAGCTGTTGTATCTACTACTTATACACATGCAGATTTAATTACATTTCAAAAATATGTGATTGCTGCAAAATTGACTGTACAGGTTTTCCACTGAACAGACCTGTATATTTTTTTATAATCACACTAGTGTCCAGATAAAAAGTCCCTCTACAGGAAGTTTTTTGTATTTTTCATAATCCATAAATTGCACAAAGCCATCAGTCAATAAGCTGTTAGTATTCTAAACGCATCCCTTGCCATGACTACAGAAACAACCTATCATTACTTAGCATCATAAACTCCCTTTTAGCTCTGCTTCACTAGAAGTCATTACATAGTCCCATTATTACACCTAATCAGAAACAAAAAAGTGTATTCCTGGAGATAGGTGTATAGATTCAGTTCCAGAAGGAAACTGCTGGGAATAAAATTCAAAGTAGCCATCCATATTTTACAAATTGCTGCTTAAATTCTGCATGGAAGCTCTACCTACAGTGGCAGTAATATTTTTTTTTTTCTCCATACAAATAGCTTCATGTGCAGAACTGGGGGAGTTCTACTAAACCACATGCAAAGTACCATGAAGCTTAGTGTATCATGAGAAGTCATATTTTATTTAATATTTCTTAGAAACATCTTCTGTTCTTAACATGGAGTGAGTGTATACATTTCTGTCATCCACAAAGAATCTATTTTGTGGCTGTGTTACCTCAGGGCAGAAAAGAGTCCCTCATATTTTGTGGCAGTCGGAATTTCTTATGTTAAGCTTGTTCAGAGCTTTTCTTCTGTTCTTCCTCAGCTATCAATATCAAGGCCTATTTAAATAAAAACTTACTGTAATTCTTTGTCTCTGTCCATAGTGTTCAGCAAAACTTTTAAAAGTCTCATCCGGAGTCCCATCATCCTGCATGGATTCTTTGCTCTCCTCCAGCTCTCCCAGGCAGCAGTGCTGAGTGGCAGCTCTGGTGGAGCACAACAGCCCTGAGATTTCAGTGGCTGCAGCTTTTGCTCAAGTGGAGCCCAGCCAATGCCCACCTGCTTTCTCAGTGGGCTCTGGAACCTCTTGGAGGCCAAGAGCTTGCTGCATTTGGGCTGTTGGAAGACAAAGCCTTTGCTTCCTGCCTTCAGTTTTCAATGACATCTTAAACACACTAGAATCGTTCCCTGAGCCTGGCACAGCTTGCAAAATGAAACTGCTCTACAACAATAAAGCACCATTACCCTCCACTTCATGAGAGAGAAAAGCAGCTGCTTTTATAATAAAGCCATGCCCCTGTTAGGCTTAGGAAGTAAATATACCTACCTTGAATTTCCTCATACCTGGTATTCCCCCAAAATATGTTTGCTAAGAACTTGTTCCCATGCTTCAAATATGCTCCCTCTTTCATTTCCATATGCTGTTATTTGCTTTAAAAAACTGTACAAGCTGTCAGTTAAATCCTTCCTCTACATTAGTTTTGGTCTATTTCAGTTAATATATTGGATTAATTTAGAAAGCCAAGAAGAGAATTCTGTAGCTTCTGACCCAGTAATTCAACCAGCAGCCAGGGGTAGAACAAATCACTGTTACATTCCCAACCTTCCAGTGGACTACAGAATTATTTCCAACTCCATCAGGTTGCAAGAATGTGGACTGCTATGATTTAACTTCCTGCCATTCTGCTCCAGCTCCTCATTTGCATTTTGGCATGAGTTTAACAGTTAATTTCTCACAAACAAGTAGTGTTAGGAAGTAATGCTTCCTTCAACACAAAAGCTAGAAATTATGGCTGCCTATTTCCAAAACCAAAAGGTGTAATAATGCCACAAAAAGCTGAAAACAAGCAGAAAAAAAAAGGTTATTCAAAAATCTCTTAATAGTTTCATGATTTGTTCATTGAAGCCAAAAGCAAAGTACTGACTGTAGAAGCTACAGTGACCCTAATGAAGGCAGTATCAAGTGAGGTCAGAATATTATTTTTTACTTAAACAGTATCTACTTTCCGCCTTTTCTGCTGCACTGAAAAAAAGTGAAGCTCCAAACTGCTTGCAGTGCTAAGCAGCTCAGCAGAAGTAACTCAAGTAACTGCAGAACAGGATTCAAAAAGCTGCAGTGTTAAAAACAAGGCGAGTGTTTGGTGGTGTGTGTTACGCCTTGCTCTTAATACACATACAAACTTCGTATTCAAAATGCACCACCCTGAAACATGACTTCAAATCCATTAACTCCTTTTTCCAAAGACATAGACTGTGACTGCTAAAATTTTTACAGAACAACTTGGGTACAATTACATTGATATTAATGGCAAATTTCAGTGTGTAAATCATGTATTTGGCTGTAGCCGGAGTACGGAATAACACTGGATTGAAGCTAAAGGAGCTACTAAATTATGTATCCCTATCTAATGAAAAAGTTAAGATTTTCAGCATCTTCCTTAAGGTTTAATTCACAGGGAGAGATTAGACAGAAAAATTACCCTTGAAGTAAAACTTTATAAGCTATTCATCATTTATGAACCTGTCAGAAAGTCATAATTCACTGGGGAAATGAAGAGAGCTGCTAATTGCACATATTCTAGTACGTGCAGTTTACATACAAAACAAACCCTGCACTAGGAGTATAACCTGTCTGGACTGAAGCAAAATTTTAATGTCTTGGATTCAAGCTGGGATTCTAACACTGCAAACAAACTTGCTGCTTGTCTGCCTTGTACATTCCAATTTGGTTTTTTTAATTAATGAAGCACTTACAATCTAGGACAACTTAAATAGCTTGCTACCTTTAAACAGCTTGCTGCCTCTGTCAACATATGACTGGCAATTCCCACCTCAAATACTGCAAGATATGGGGTTGGGGCAGTGTAAATTTTACAACAAAAACCAGCAGGTAACTTTTAATGAAAAAAAATCCACATTTCTTTCAGATTATCTTTGTGCTTCACTCAGTTTTCTGTTATTACAAAGCTGACTCCACTATGCAGCAGGAAAGGATGGCCAATATGTTAAGAAATCATTTCACAAAACCTTCTTTATCATATGGTGAAATTGATGAACACTAAGTTAAGTCTCTTTTTAAGGGTCTGAGAATGAAAAGCTGGAAAAGAAAAAATTGTAGTCTGTAAAAAAAATGTTGCCACACATGAAAGAAGATAGCAGAAAAGAACTTTAAATATTAATTTCATATAGGCATTCCAGAAATTATTTCCACTGAAAAATATAGTATCTTGCTAATAAATAAGAGAAGATAAAGAACTCTGGTATAATCTGGTCGATTTTTAAGTCAGAAGTATCACTATCCAATTTCTCTAGGAATAAGCTGTTTCTGGGAAAGATGCATTCAGAATAGTCATGTGCAGCAGGATTAGCTCTGTCAGCTAGAGGGAAATCATCTGAACTTAGAAGTCAGTGTACATATTTTAATAAGGTTTTTGAAACCCCTCATCAACATGGTTTGCACATGCAGTCTTCTCATCAGTCTCTTGCTGCACACAGCTTTGAGATGAAAAAAAAAGGCTCTTCCATATAAAAAGGAAAGTTTCTATTTTAAAAATGAAAGCTATCATTCTTCTGGCAGAAGTTTTGCTGGCAGACAGACCCAGGGATGGATTATAAGTAACAGGATGTGGAGCAACTGGTAAAATGAAGCAGCCCACAGCTGCTTATACATTTCTAATGGAGGACAGGATCAGAAACATTAAATGTTTTTAGCCAACCTAGAGGGGACTCTGTCACAGATCCATCCAAGCATGAATTGTTCTGGAGATGATTTTTATCAAAGGGACGTGGGAGAACTGCACTTACTTCCTGAATCAGTTAACCTGGTTTCTCTGCAGAGATAGAGTCCCAATTTGTTACTCTGGTAATCTTAAAGAGAGGAATCCCTACTGGAAACAGCTGGAGGGAGATGAAACTGTTATATCTGAGAATAGACCTGAGTGCATTCAGATATCCTGCTGGCAGTTAATGGCTAACAAGATTTGGATCTTAGAAGGCACCGGAGTCACTGTTAATAGCTGGTGAAGCCTACTTCTGCTATCAAGCTTCTGTGAGAAGGATTAAAAATGTGTTGGCAGCTCCACTAGCATGCTCTGGGTAAGACTTAAACCAGCTAAAATATGTCTTGCCTGATGCACACCTTCATCTCTCTACTTTATTCTGTGGCAATTCTGCTGTATGTTGCAATATGAGGAAACCACTGGAGCTGTTAATAGGATAAGTTGTAGGCAGCCACCTTAAATGCTCTTTGATACTCATTTTATCTGTTCTGTTGAGACCGCAGTAGATTAAGGAATGTATACAGACTATGAACTATTAAAATGTTTGGGATTCAAAAACTGCCGTGTTTTCATGCTCAGCAACAGAATTGTTAGCCTTAAATACAGCAGCAACAGATGCAATCCACTATTCCTTTTGTCAATTAACAAACATAGCAAATGCTAGGAAGAGAGAGAAATATCTCATTCTTTGAAATTTACAGTGTGTGTTTCTGAGCTAAAAATGGCTTGAATCCTAAAGCAGTTAATAAGCTTTTGGAAAAAAAAGGAGGTGACCATGCACACAGAATTACATGAAATCCAAAGTGTCTGGACACTTTACCTGTCTGTCTAAATGGCACAAGTTCTTTACAAGACCACCCACCAGTCAGTCACTCACTTTGAATTTGTGCAGCAACTAATCCTTGATCAGAGTCCTTAAAAGCAACCAAAACATGTAATTAATGTTGGCCAGATAACAGGATAGGATAGCTAATATTAATGTTTAGACTCATGAGTAAAAAATGGATATAAAACCTGAAATACTGTGATGAGCAGTTGCTGAAAGTAACGCTAACCTTAGCACACAGGGCAAATGAGGAGCTAGGTTTAAGAAGAATACACAAGAAAAGGAACCATTCCCATAAGGCAAAACAGAGTTTATAATTAAGATCAAGCATTTGTTACTCTAGGCTGTATCTGCCAGAAAGAAGCAGGCATCCTGGCAAGATTTTCCAACATGCATGACCCATGTGTTGCCAATTACCATCTATCTGGACTATGTGGGTACAAGGCACTGCCTAATCCAAGGAGCAGAGCACAGAGATCCAATGAATCCTGCTTTAAGCAAAGTGTGTCATCATTATCCCTAGGATTCTGGCTACCACTATACTAAGAATGTGTAATACTCTAAATGATTAAGTCTTTATTTTAAAAAATGGTGGAATGTTTCTCAGTTGTGCCTGACTGCTCCCCAGTTTGATATTCAGCTTGCCCTGCGTGCACAGATCCCCCATTGTCATCACTGAAGACAGACACTGCTCTCAGAGCCACACAGCAAATCGAGTCTGTTGTCTCTGTGTGATGATCCCTAGAGCATGCAGAAAGAGCAGGGGAAAGATATATCATAGGGAGCTCAGAGCTGTACTGTATCCCATGAAATCTGAAGAATGTGTTTTGCCATAAAGTACAAGCATATGTCAGATTTGCAGCCTAAAGCACTTGTTTATCTAAGCAACATGCTGATTTCTCAGTATTGGGTTGAGCACCCATTTACTGCAAAACTGACTATAGTATTCTCATTTTTAAGGAGAATTAGGAGCCACACATTTGTGAACCTCCATATATATACTCCAATGCAGAAATTGCCTTCTTTTTTTCTTTTTTAGCTTAGATTTACTTTTAAAAATTTAGGAAATGCCAACAAAGAACATCTTGACTTCTGCAAACAATGCAGCTTATTAGACCAGTTCAAGGGCTTCTTTTATGTTATTCTGTAAGCCTACTTCAGCAACAGAATAGTAAGAACTTGAATTGTATGTTTAGTGTCTTCACTTTTCAAAATTTATACAGCTGTCTGCAGGCTATGTGGTCTAAAATATTCAATGCAAAGAAGTGAAGAAAATGAAAAATCCATTATTTTAAAAACAGACCGAAGCTGGCTGTTTTTTCTGTGTTCCTAGTTCATGCTCACACAGGTATAAACTATCAGAGCTCTAAATGGTAGTACAAGAGTGTGCACCATAATTCATGAAATACGAGTACAAATACCAGATTCATGAATAAAAGAAGCTCCTCAATCTCTGCCTCAGTGTGCATGCTGCTATTGGCTTAAGGATGGCTTCTTCTGCAGGGTACAGATCATAAAGTGGAAGCTCACTGTAAGGTGCAGAAGCACTAACTTTTATTACATTTATCACCTAAATATCTCTAGGTTCAGAAGGTCAGTGTCACATAGCTCCTGGTAGAATTTTCACCATACTCCTCCAGTAAAAACAAAACACCCAGCTCTCCTCTTGAATCCCTTTGATATTCAATGCAATCCTGCACTGTGCTTTTGCTTACATCAGCAAGCCATGTTCAAGTGGCATTTTTACTCACTACTTGTGCTTCTTGTACCATAATAGACTATGGAGCTAAGCCTAGACTTATCTTTCATTCACACTGAAGAATAGTCATGTCAGAGAGATCTTTAAGAGACTTTAAAAGAGGAAAAAGGGAGCAGAGGAATATTGTGTCCCATTTCAAGTCCAGGTACACAATAACTATTTGAATTGCAGTTTATTAGAAATAAAAAGATCATTCTTCATCCTTCTGGAAGTGCTACAAGACTGTTAGTGAACGTGGTTCAGTCTCTCATGTCTGTTCTAATTGCTGTGACTGTGTCCCTGCTGCAGTACCAGGACAGTGGTTCAGCACTAGCTCTCTACTGCACCAACTTCCTAGATTTGTCTCTTCCCTAGACATCTTCCTCCTTATGGATTTGTACTGTCCAAATTAGTCTTTGAGATTTGAAATTATTTTTCCAGGAAGTAGTATGAATTTAGGACACCAAGAGATTGCTTTGTTGTTTTTAAAATGCACACAAAAATGGGTTAATGGAAACAGTCTGAAAAGTCTAAAAATACCCTGACTGATTATTTTTTTTCCTTTTCTTTTCATCCTGAGTATTGATAGACCTTGTTTTCAGCCCTTTAACTCCTGTTGGCTTTCCCATATTATACTGTGTCATGTCAGTGCACTCAGTTTAAGGCAA
Organism: Urocynchramus pylzowi; assembly: GCA_013397555.1. Taxonomy (NCBI): domain Eukaryota; kingdom Metazoa; phylum Chordata; class Aves; order Passeriformes; family Fringillidae; genus Urocynchramus; species Urocynchramus pylzowi. The sequence goes on from VZRH01004406.1 coordinate 15,472, forward strand.
TACTACCTCAGGCAACCCTGCCCAGTACTCTCAGGAAGAACAGGTAAGTCCTCTCCACCTTTTTGCCAGCAGTGTCTCACTGATGAAGACAGCACACATCAGACCATTAGCCAGAGACACCGCTTTTCTTTATCATACTGTCACCCAGGATAAAAGTAGTGCCAAAGGAAGACTCTGGAACACTTGCTACCTGGGCTACTGAATACCTCTTAAGGGTTGTTGAGAGCATGAGAAGGATGGGCATTGCCAGGGAAGGGCAAGAAAGAGGTGTAAGAGATTAAAACTGAAGAGGATGAAAAGGGCTGGGAACAAAGAGAAGGTGGCCCATACTATTCCCAGTCATCCATTTAACATGCCAAAAAGAAGACAGTAAGATAAATATTCAGCCCATATCTTCTGCAGTTGCCTGCATATCCATGCTGCTCTGCAAGGAATAGGCACTGTTTGTTTGCATTTACACGCATACAGGCGCCGGACTATTTATAGAAACACTACAGCTCTAGTGAAAGCCAATCAGGCTTTCTGAAGTCCTTTTAGGGGGGTTGTTTCTTTATCCACATCAGCAAGAAGGGAAATCAATGGTTAGTGTAACAGAACATCTATTCTTATGTTGTTTCCACAGTACAATCACTGAAATAAATGTAGATGCATACTGAATTTTTTTTAAAAGTGTATTGTAACAGTGGTAGCCATAGTAAAGAGCTGTGCTAAATGAAAACCAAAGCAAACCAACAAACCCTCAATTTTTCACTGCTACTTGAATGTGACTATTTGCATTCATTTTTGTTAGTCACATGTTAATTTCACTCGTATTTCTCTGTGTGTTTGCTTTAAGAAAAAAAGTCAAAGCTCGTTTTGCATTTTGAGAAGCAGCGTAAGTTACACAGAGCTTGCTGTGTCCTTGCTAAACAGAGGGTGGGCATAGCACATCTTAAAGAAAGGTGAATTCAATAGAACATACTGACACATGATTTACACAGGATTGGGGAAACTGCCTTTACTTTAGCAATAAAAGTCAACATTGAAGTGTTGCACCAAAACCAGTGTAGGAAAAAAAAAAAAAAAAACAAAGAAAAGAGATTGACAACTTTGTAACCACTGTCAAGATTCTCTGTTAGGGACAAGTGAACTCAGGAGTACAAATGCATTGTAAGTTCACGCAACTCAGATTTTTCATAAACTCAGATTTTTCAGTGTACAGTTTAAACAGAGAAGCTGCCAAAATAAACTGTAAATAATTGTGAAATAATATCATTTATGTAAGGAATAGCAAAAACTAAAACCAGCTGAAAACTAATGTCAATCATATGTTAATAAAGATGGGATATTTGTTCATTTGCTTTAAAGACTAGTGAACATCCATAACTGAATACCAGTAATGGGTGCTAGATGCTTTCTTCTGAAGGAGGAATTTTCAGCCTAGGGTGAGTCAGTAATGATTAGCAGCATCTGCTTTGTATTTGGATAATGACAGATAGTATATTTTTAAGTATATTAATATTGATGAAAATGCAGAATTATTGCAAAGATGGAAATTGAAAAACTACTTAAATCTTCACCTACTCTAACATAATCCATCCCTAAAAATCAAATAAGCTTCTAAGAACATAGCACTTGTTTGCAAGACCCATATGGTATTTTAGAAAACACCCACAGTTATGAACCTGACTTACATGGGAAAAAGCAGTTGTTAGTGAGGAAAGTTTCAGAATGAAAGACAGTCTACTTCAGTATGGGTAGAGAGAAGAAAGGGCAGCAGAAACATACAAAATAAAACATAAATGCTAGATGGACACTTTCAGGAGGAGGCTTTGATTCCTTTAATCTTTTCCCAAGATAATATATCCATGCCAGTGTTAGAGGAGCATCTGGATGAGTTGAGTCAAGATCGCTGTGGTTCACAGTCAGTGCATGCTCACTCTGCAACTCCAAAGGGCTCAAAGTCCAACAGCAATGCAGGGAAAAGCACAGATGGAAAAAATGCCATTTCAACTGAGCCACTGAAATGCCTGAGCAACAAGGCAGGAAGGCTGGGAAAATAAAATTAATTTCTTGAAAGTGACAACAAAATTCTAACTGAAATCTCCTTTTTGCCCTGCAGTGCTAAGGCCATGCCTGCTTGACAAGTAGATTAAGAACATGGGAAGGGCCGTACCAGGTCACATCAAAGGTCCATCTTGCTTGGTATCTTCTTTTACAGAGATATAAAAGCAGAAAAGTATAAAAGTAGAGCAAATTATATTTGCCCCAAATACATCCCAGACTTCCAACAATTTATGGCTTAACTTATGGTTTCTGAAACAGAATTTTCTACCTCAAGGCTGCATTATGAATTATGTGCATCATAAAAAAAAAAAAGAAAGAAAGAAAGAAAGAAAGAAAGAAAGAAAGAAAGAAAGAAAGAAAAATCTTTGTTTAATTTGAACATGCCACCTGCTCTCTTTGTCTCACACCCCCTGATTCTCTACTGGAAGAGACAAGTAGTAGTTGCTCATTCTTAATCTCAGCCACCTTCTGTCGAGGGCAGTCCGGGCCTACTTAGTTAGTTCTGTAAGAGATGTGTCCAGAATTTCCAAGATACTCCAGATGCAAGCAAATGAAAGATTTGAAGTGTGGCATATTAATTTACTCTATTTCATTCACTTCCCCCTCCTGGTGATCCTAAACAATTTGAAGTGACAAAGTTGACAAAGCTTACAAAGCATTTTAGGAAAATCTAAACATTAAGGCTGCTTTAAAATTGCTGATGGACTGTGGAATATGGAGTTTTTCATATGTGCTGTTCATACAGATGCTTCTTGGCTGCAGGGAATATGTAAATGTAAGGGAAAGGCCAAAAGTAAAACAGCCAGAAAGGAAGGAAAGAGAGAGGGAGGATCTCCATCTCCAGAACGTGCATCTTCTCATTTTCTACTGCCTCATCATTTGTAGAAATCACTGGTTTTGTGTGGCAGCATCACAACAACCAGTCTTGCAAGCACAAATCTGTGAAATCTGTGGAGGGGTTAAGACCATGCAGTGTCTCCTGTGGTCCGGATTAATTTCTTGGAAGCTGGAGAAGTCTTTTGCACACATTATGCAAATACAGTTTTAGGATAACTATGATTCATTATAGCAGTGAAACATCTTGTTTCAGGATATAAAAGTTTTACAGACAACAGATACCATGTAAACTCTAGAAAATATTCTTAAAAGTCCCCTCAAACAATGAATTGCTGTTCTCATACACACTTTCTTGAGGAACCTGGAAGAAGAACCAGCAGTGCACATAGAATGCCACTGCTTTCATAAGTTGAAATTTTAAAGAAAACACTTAAATTAATTACATATTTTTGTATGTTTTGAGTTGTTTTGATCAGTGATGCCAGGATTTGCATGAACTGGGACTGCAGAAAATGGTCTATAACTTTGAAGAATTACTGATGTTTTTCCTGTCCAATTTCTCTCATCAGTGTTGCTTGTAACAATCCTGGTAGTGGAAGGCATTGCTGTTGCACAGAAGACACAAGGTAAAATTTTAGTTTGATGATTTTCTTTCAAAAAATGGAACAGTTTTATAACTTAAATGAGAAATATAAGTGAAAAGGAATGTTTGTATTCAGATATGAATAGCTTTTGAATTACCTGTATGAATTGCAGTATTTTCCATTTTCTCCCATTTGCTGTATTTTCTCCCAAATGAACAAAACCATGCAGTCACAAAGAACATGGAAGTTTCACTTTCCCAGGTAAAGTTCTACAGTTTTAGATATTAGAGGTGGGAAAGAAACCACCACAGAAATTCATGTTTTCTGTATCTGACAACAAGCTTTTCAAATAGTCCACCCACAAACATTTTTGAAGCCTGCTGAGTGGGGAAGGAATCAATTTCACAAACCTTATTTTTTCATATGTGGGATTACCCACACTTAAGAGAGAAGAATTCCTTGAACTGCCACCTACAGAATTTCCTTGAAAAATTTCTGCAGAAGAGAGAGTTTTCACCCCCATAAATCAAAAAGCTGTCAAGATACCAGTGGAAGGTGATGTAATTTACTGGAGGCATCTAAGACCTGTACCAGCATGGATGTCCTCTCAGAGGTCTGCAAATTAAAACTGTGTAAATATAAAGAACACTATGAGTTCCCTGTAAGATTTAGGAAATATCTAGCAGAAAATACATATCCTGTGTCTTACTCTCTCCGATTCTGCAGATACCAAGGAGAAGGGCCAAAGGTACTTAAGAATGTCAGAGATCACACTATTCCCAACCTCATCTCCATGGATGAGGAAATCTGAACCAAGCTCTGTGAATGATCCAGCATGAAGAATTACCTTACTAAACTGCATGATCTCAGTCACAGAACACATTTTCCTGTACATCCAGAAGAGGAGCTTTGATCCTAAATGAGACCTTTAGCTACCAGGGCAATCTAGGAATTTGATGAACTACCATGGCTGTATTTAGTGTATTTGCATATTGAAATTCATTCTGTCACAAACATCCTGTATTCCAACAAATTACTGTAAATCGATATCCCACCTTAGCATATTCTGGAATCAGGGTCAAAACCAGTGAAAGCTGACAAATATTTCTGATTATATTTACATAGGAACGGAGATGACATAACCCATAAAATAATGGTATTGGCAGCCACTGTGACTATTTCACTAGAAAGAAAAGTATCAAAAACCTGAACTGAGTTGGATTTTAAAAAAAAAAAAATTTCCTCCCTCTCTTTTCCAAGGATCTCTGGATATATTTGATATTCAAAAACTGTGGTTTCTTTAGGATATACCCCACCACAAAATTAAACATAAGATTCTCTTAGATATTAATGAGTGCCTCACAAGAGCGGTTGCAACCAAAATAAATGACGTTCTTCTTTATAGGCTATGTGTCATGCCAGAATTTTTCTTTATCAAATCTGCATGCTTGCAGAAGAAACTTATTTGATCACTTTTTTGTTTGCTCAAGGTGGGCAAAATATTGGAGTGAATCGCATTCCTCCCACTCAGTGTGACAACTGGGTCCGGACCAGTAATGGAGGACATTTTGCTTCACCAAACTACCCAAACATGTACCCACCCAATCAAGAGTGCATCTATATCTTAGAAGGTACATGCTTCATTTCTGTTTTGTTTTGCTGTAATCTTACTGTTACATGGAAAATCTTGACCTGTTAAAACTGTCATCTTACACTGCTGTAAAGTATTGCATGGCCTTACTGGTAATATAATGAATTCTGCAGTCATTTACTTGAACAAGAAGCTAAATTTTCTCTCTCAAGTAATCACAACAAATAAATATGAAATGCAAACATTAAGAAATTAGCTCTGTAGAATAAGACATATCCTTACAGCCAGGAAAAAGAGCAGCATATCTACTGTAATCTGTGAAGACATGGAATTAGTAAGATAAAAATTATAGCTTGTTACCTTAATTATCACTGATAATAGATTGCAAAAGATGAAGGCTATTTCATAGCATGCTGTAATGTTCTGTCTCACCAGCAGAAAACCTTTATGCTGTCCTTCATTAATAAAAAAGATATATCTGGCTGCCATAGCACTATACTAAAAATACAGAGATTTGTTAGCACTGCTGAGGTCACTATTAAAATAATGTGATGAGGACAAAAAAATGTCATTAACTAGAATAAAACCATATTCCAATGAGAATATCTTAAATAAAGGCTGCAAGACTTGAGACACTCCAATTATTTTTCCTCTTATTAGAATGCACTCAAAACCCACTGAAGTCAGCTAAAAATATTAGTCAGCCTAATCATCAGATTCATATCAATTAATTGAAATATTTCAAGTAATGAGGTTTGATGAGTTTTTATTTGTACAGCGCAGTAGTGGTTCACAGGCCCCTCCTTTTTGCTTGCTCCCATGCACATCTTGGTTTTGCACTTTGCCTGCCCAGGAGTGCCCCAGAGAGCAGCCAGCCTGTCCTGATGCAGGGCTGGGGCACAGGAGCAGCTTCCAGCTCTCCTCAGTCCTTCCACAGAAACACTGTGGGTGCCTGAGTGGGGCCAAGGCCCTCCTTGAATTTCTAGCCAAGATCTGCTCCTTCATGCAGACCACTGCCAACATTCACAGCAGCTCCAAGTGCGCGTAGCTCTTGTGAGTGAGGCACAAGGTCTGCCAGGAGGGTTGGAGATGCCAGAGTAAATCCTTTTGGCATTCAGGACAAGCAGGCAGCGTGTGATTGCTCAGAGCTGTCACTCCAGATCCCAGCCAGGATCGGGAAGTTCACGTAGCGCAGCCGATGCCGAGAAGGAGGAACACTAAAGCCATTCATACAGGAGAGAGTCTTGGGATCCAAACGCGGATGTGAGAGTCAGGACTTAGGGCTCTGATCCCAACCCTGCCACAGCCTTAGATTCACCAACACCTATAGCCACCTGCATATTATTATATATTACATACATGAAGCACTTACACTTCCCTGAATATTCTAATAAAAGATGTCTTCTGTGAAAAGATCCACAAATTTGGACTTTGTGTTTAAGAAATAGTGAGTAAGTCTTCTTATCTTTCTATTTTCCATTCTTTACTGCACAGCTCAGTGTTTTGTCCTTTTTTCTGTATTTTGCTTTCACAGAACTTGTTTTAATTTATATCTTAATATTTAACCTTGTTTGAATACCTTTGTATATATGTTCATATCTGCTATATGTGCTGCATTAAATTAATGTGATTTCTGAATTTTCAACTATTAAGATCAGCAAGCAAAAAATTTTGTATGATTCTATGCAAAAGTACCTTTTAGAAAATAATTTTTCAAATTTTTGTAGCAGACTGCAGATGTGTTTTGAGAAGTTTCCAGTTTCTTTTTTTATCTTGCTGTTTTGGAGGCCTGTTTCTTCATTACTTCATGTCTTTGTGTTTTTTATCAAGATCTTCATTTAATCTTTTGCTCAATTTTTTTTTTATATCTAGCTGCTCCACGACAAAGAATTGAGTTGACCTTTGATGAACCTTATTACATAGAACCCTCATTTGAATGTCGGTTTGATCACCTGGAGGTTCGAGATGGACCTTTTGGGTTCTCCCCTCTCATTAATCGTTACTGTGGTCTGAAAAGTCCTGCACTAATTAGATCAACAGGGAGATTTATGTGGATCAAGTTTATTTCTGATGAGGAGCTGGAAGGAAAGGGATTTCAAGCAAAGTACTCATTTATACCAGGTAAAGATGTCTAAAATTCTGACAGAGTTAATGACTGTCTGCTCCCATTGAACTCTGTGGGTGTGTTTGTCCTCTCAACCTAGAGCTGCATTTCACCATGAGCACTTACAGAGGCACAGTGACAACGTGATAGCCACAGTCTCAGTCCTGCTAATCCTACAGGGCACATGGCTAAAAACACTTGGGGAATCTTGACTGAAGGAAATGACAGGTCTGTGGTTTGCTAGTAAGGAAGACAGTTGAGCTTGTTCATGCTGAAGTCTTCCGCAGCACCCTTCTTTATTTCTCTACTTGTACCAGTTTAACCAGTGGTAGGAAAGGAAAGACAACTCTCTTATGCAAAGAGCTGCCTTTTCACCAGCCTCTCTTCTAGGAGGGTAAGGCACTGGACAAAAACACCTGAAGCAACTTTACAGTAGCACTCCAGCCAGAAGCAAAACATTTTAAATCTCCATTCTGAAAACCCAGAGCAAATACCTACACAGTCTAAGCACGAGCTCTCGGTATAACTGGATTCCCTCAACCCTTGGGCTCAGACAACAGAGCTGCTCTTTGCTCAAAGTGCTGTGTAGTTCACAGGTAAAAAGGAGAGGACAATGTGCTGACCGTGCCTTTAGACAAACAAAAGTTACATCTGCTCTGTGGAGCTACTTAAACCTGGCAGGGCATCCTTCTTACATGAAAACTTGACCTGATGTCCTTGTGCAATGCTTGACTATTGTACTTCATAGATACTACACATGTAGTTATCAGCATTTTATTGTCCTTTGGGACAAAAGGCAATATACAAGTGTCAGCTCTACAACTTCGATAAATGTATACACAAACATAACTTCTTAATGTTATCTTTACCCCTAAAGCACATGAAAACACAATTCATTATTATATATTACTGCTTAGGGATTTAGACTGAGAAACTTCAGATTAACGTGGTGACCAGACCATTGGGAATTAAATGATAAAATGTATTCACAGGGACAGTACTTATGCATTTTTCTAAGTCCATTTCCAAAGCCATTTATTTCATCAATATCTCATTCAAAACTAAATCACCATAGTTGCAGGCTGGAACTTTAAATATAAATTTAAACTGTATATTATTTTCACAATAGATTACAACAACTGAAGGACTGATATTTTTCTTTTCCTTCCTCTTTGTTTATATGAAGTGTGGTAAAATATTTTACGGTTGTGAAAATGAAAAGGAACATATGCACAAACTCCTGCTTCATAAAAAAATCAGCTTGCAAAGAAGGTTGAAAATCTTGCAGAATTTTGCATACAGTGATCATAGATTTTCACTATAGGTAAATAAAAAGAGGACAAAGAAGGCATGTTCTGAACTGCACTGAGTCTTAAGCTCAGGGCTGAGGCATTCTAGGGGAAGTGATGAACTTCCTATACAGAAAAAATAATTTACAGGATCACAGAAAGATACAAACTCTGGACCTTCATTTGGAAAAGAACTTTGTACCAAACCAGTGTGCACTTTTGCATGAACTAGTGCTTTCTTTGCATGGAACAACATTTCATAAACTATGTCTGGAGCTGTTCTGCGTGGCCTAAAACAAGAGACAGAGCTAACCCAGGGAAAAGTATCTTTAGGATTTAGCAGCCTTCTTCCCATACTTTTTAAAGAGCAGTTAGCAATTTCTAAGTGTTGATGTATTCTGCTAAGCTCAGTTCAAATTGTTCAGAACTACATAGACAGCAGTCTGATAAAATAAATCTAAATAAGCTTTTTGCACAGAGAAAGATCCCCTGTACTCTTGTGGAGCTCCAGAGGTTTCAGTGAAAACTGACATAGTTAAATTCAGAATATAATGTAGGAACAAAATACTGAATAGTAATTTTTGGTGTTATGCTAGAAATCTGAGCTGTCAGGATAGAATTACCTTTTTCAGTTAAGGTCAGTCTTTGTGGAATAATGTTCTCATCGAAAAAGCTTCGTCTCTATATGCTCCAATTGATTCAGTAAACTTTCTGGCAATTTTTTTGGTGACATAATAAAAAATGGACATAATCTGCAGATAATACTAAAGCTTGAAGTGATTCTCAAGCACTGATAGCCCTTGTGATTCATGACTTCTTTCTATTACAGATCCTGACTTCACTTACCTAGGAGGTATTTTAAATCCCATCCCAGGTATAGCATTACAGTAACAATTTCTTTATACATGAAATTTTAAATTAATGTCATATTGCATTTGACAGCAAGGTCTATCTTCTCCCTAGACTGCCAGTTTGAGCTCTCAGGAGCTGATGGAATAGTACGTTCCAGTCAAGTAGAACAAGAAGGAAAAACAAAACCAGGACAAGCAGTTGACTGTATCTGGACAATTAAGGCCACTCCAAATGCTAAGGTGGGTTTTGTTCATATAATTCAATATATAATGGGTTTCCGTGGCAGTAGCAACAGGTAATGGTCACTCATTGTGATTTGCATAATGTTGTACTTCAATGAAATGAGTCATGTAGCAGTGGCTTAGGAAACCCAGAGAGAGAATTGTTTCTGAAATTAAATTTATATAAGTCCATAGTGCTGGCTTCCTACTATTTGAAGCCTCAAATACCAAATAACTGTGAGAACTGTTTAAGCAACAATTTTCAGGGACATTTGACTTGGATCCTGGTTTTATTGGAAGACTGCAGGCAAAATTGCTGGCTGACATCTTCAGTAATTTCCATTAAATTTCACTGCCAAAACTTAATGTTTTACCTCCAGTGGTTCTATTGGAGAATTTGGTTCTGTTCAAAGTCAACAGAACATGTGCCTGCTTCTCCCATCTAATTCACAATCCAGCACCTTGAAACCCACTTTCATCAGCAGTCTGATGAGCTAAATGGAAAAGCTTTACCTTGTTAGGCAGACAGCAGGATAAAATCCTGTTCACAACCCCAAAATACAATAGCTAAAGCCTGAATCATGTTAGTTTCAGAATCATATTTGTAATCATATGTTGAACAGAAGAGCACATACTTTTCTCCATAGAGCATACACATCTTTAATTTTGCTTCTGCTTGCACATACATAAAAATTAAAAAATATTTTGAAGTGGTAACTGCCAAGATAACAAACCCTCCCTCTGCCTTCTTACACACTCCTAACACTTAACTAACCAGCCCTGTTAACCACCCTGCAAGTGGGTTCTAAAACAGTAACCAAAAAGAAGATAATAAGAGGACAAGACATGAAAGAAATTAAAAGTCCATTAATATATTTGAGCCTTTGAGGAAGTGAGTCAATTCCCAAGAGCCCTATACTAGTCTAAGTAATAGACACAGTTCTTCCAGAAACAATAACAAACCCATTTTCTCTCTACACTGCCTCTTGAGTGCACCAGGTCTTGTGCTTAAGTATTTTAATAAATTATTGAATAGTGCCAGAAGGCAGAGTTATAGTTGGGTGAGTCCTGAAATTAGATCATCATCCTAAATTATTGATTTAAAACATTACAGAAAAATAATTCTTAGTATTCTGACAATGGTTTCTCAAGCTTCAATTCAGGCAGAATTATGATGATAAAATTCATTAGATCTGATACAGTGCAGTCTCTTGAGAAAAATAAGCAAAGACATTTTAAAATTCCTCAATTTGATTTTGCAATAAAAATAAACTTTTAAAACTGACAGAAGTGCAGCAATGAAAGTACTTTTAAAATGTGTATAGCAGACACTTAATAAATTACATCCAGATTTCATAAAATTACCAGAATAATCAATATAATGTAAGAGTAAGGACCTTTAATACTTGCCGAACACATTAATCCAAAGGAGCTTGTGAAGAGGTGAGCACTTTTAATGGGATTATTTATTTGTTATCATTCAAATAATAGCTTTACTAAAAGTGTGCTAAATTATTTTTAGTTTCCATTGTAATTTTGTAGCAGATATATAAAGTTAATCATTAAAGGAAAATATCATCTCTCAGCCCAAATACTAGCGAATACAGCTCACATCCATATTTTTGAGAGAAGTCATCAATGGAGAACAGGTTCTCAATCTAGCTGAGAATTTCCAGCAGTAAATCTTAACAAAAACAGCGGGGGGGGAAAAGAAAATGGAAGAAAACAAAAAATACATATGCTGAAAATCACAAAACAGTGAGGTGAAACATGAGCTAATATGGCACTGGCTGCACCAGAACGTGCAAGGGAAGGAAGTGCTGGCCAATTTGCCTCTGGGAGGACTGGAAAGAAAAAGCCACGGGGTACAAGTGTCACCGTCTTTCTCTTTTCCCATGTGTTCAGTAAAGCCTGATAGGTGTAGGACTGGCAAGGGAATATCTTGTTTTGTCTCCCAGAGGTGGCTGGTAGTGAGCAATGGCAAAGGGGCAGCAAACCGTGTTCTAGAGCCCAAGAGTGGGAATCATCTGCCCTGACCTGCACCCACCTGAGCAGGGCTCCCAAAGCCCTTGGGCACAGCAAACAGCCGCGATGTGCAGGGGATCGCTCCCAGAGCCCTTGGGCAGATGCACGCAGCCCCGATGTGCAGGGGATCGCTCCCAGAGCCCTTGGGCAGATGCACGCAGCCCCGATGTGCAGGGGATCGCTCCCAAAGCCCTTGGGCAGATGCACACAGCCCCGATGTGCAGGGGATCGCTCCCAGAGCCCTTGGGCAGATGCACGCAGCCCCGATGTGCAGGGGATCGCTCCCGGAGCCCTTGGGCACAGCAAACAGCCCCGATGTGCAGGGGATCGCTCCCAAAGCCCTTGGGCAGATGCACACAGCCCCGATGTGCAGGGGATCGCTCCCAGAGCCCTTGGGCACAGCAAACAGCCGCGATGTGCAGGGGATCGCTCCCAAAGCCCTTGGGCACAGCAAACAGCCGCGATGTGCAGGGGTTTTCCAGCTGCCCTGGCACGGGTGGGACAGAAGGTCGGGAGCGGTGCCCCGGCTGCGCCGGGCTGAGCCCAGCACCACGTGGGAGCTCCTGGACAGGGGAGCAGCAGCTCAGCCTCCAGCTGGGCACATTGCTTCTCTGGCAACACAATGGCTATCTAAGAATTGTTTAAGTCTCAAATGGCCTTTGCAGCATGCTCAAGTGACTCGGTTTCATATCTCAAAATTTGCAGAAGAATTTTGAGAATTCCAATACAGCCATTGAAGAATTTCAAAAGCCTTTTGATGTGTTAATGTAATTTTAACTGAATTACAATCTTGCACAAGTTTCCTGCTCCAGCAAAATAAATTATTTACTTACTCTTTAAATACCATCCCAATCTTCTAATTTCCTTGCTGCATGTGTTCTAACACATGTGCTGCCTTCTCTTGGATTAGATTTCTGCTTTTAGAAGTATTAAGATTAGCTTAAATTCATTAATTCTTCCTACACAGCCAGCTTACTTCTCTCTCATTTCCATTTTTATTCAAATTACTCCTGACTTCATGGTTTGTGTCTTCCATAACACAGCTATGGTTCAGTAATTAGCTTTCATTCTGAAGCAATAAATTTTCATTTCCTTATTTTACTTCTTAGCTTTTCTGACTAGACTCCTTCCCCTATATTTTAACATTGTTTTTATGAATTAGAAAGAAGGGAAAGAGAACAGTCAAAATACTTTAAAAATTATTTCAGTATATTTATGCATTCCTTATATCACTTTCTAGAGAAACGGACTTCACATTTAGCAGAGCTTCTTGGGGGTTTCTTCAAGTGTGTTGCTTTGTAGTGTTTTTCCAAAGGGAGCAGAAATAAAGTAAATTTTTTAAATAAAGATTGTTTTGGAGAACAGGGAGTAGTGAAACAGATACCCATGACTAATGTCAGGTAATGCTCCACACGGACATCTAATGAGAAAATCTAAGTTTAAAAGTGTTGTGAATTGGGAATTACATTTATGTGTAAGGGAAGAAAACATCAAGATTTGTTAAGAAAGAAAACTCTCCTCTCTGTATTTCTTCTCTAAAGACATTGATTCCTCTTTCCTAACAGATCTATATGCGATTTCTGGACTATCAAATGGAGCATTCCAATGAATGCAAGAGGAACTTTGTTGCTGTGTATGATGGGAGCAGCTCCATTGAAAACCTGAAGGCCAAGTTCTGCAGCACGGTGGCCAACGACGTGACGCTGCAGACGGGGACAGGGGTGGTGCGCATGTGGGCAGATGAGGGCAGCAGACTGAGCAGGTTCAGAATGCTCTTCACTTCCTTTGTGGATCGTAAGTAGATCTTAAAGTGCCAATTCTCCTGGTGTTGGGGTACTTCAAGTATTTTAGGGAAAGCATCAGCTGTATATTAAGCAGCAGGAATACATGAAAAAGGTTGTTTCTGTTTCCTTCACATGCTGGCAGGTAAATTAGACAGTTGCTTTATTACATTTCTAACATGGTTCCTGAAGAAGAGCTTTCCTCCATTCTTAAAAGGCTTATTTTCCATTTGAATTCAGCAATACTGCCCTAGGCTACATCCTTCTCTCAAAGACACATCCTTCTATACAAAGGAGCACAGACTTATTTCAAAAAGACAGCAGTGGGACTGAAGCATGCTCTCCCACTAGCACTTAGTTCCCTGCCAGGCACCACAACAGGCTCTTCTTAAGGCCACTCTGGATGTTCAGAAGAGAAGAAAACATGCCTGATCCTGTAAAGTCTTGTTCTCCTTCCTAAACACAGCTCTATCTTCAATTGTGGGTCTGGAACTACAGCCACTCCAGCCAAGCTGCTCCCTTATCCTCAGCTGCTTTTGGCTTTAATGGACCCCACATGTGCTCCCTTAGCAAAGCCCTGTGGTGTTCACAACCATAGATAAGTAGTTAAATTCAAGTTTATTCAAGAAGCCTGTAATCAAAGCTGAGTTGTAAATGCCGTCTAGATTTTTGTTTGGATTCCATAGCCTGGGTTAGAGATAGTCTTTATTCTTATTGTAAATTAAGATGTTTCTTGAAAGCAGGTTTTTTGTGAGATTTTTTTCTTCTAAGGTTGTTGTAGCTGAATGGAATTTTGTTGCCTCACATATTTACAGAGGACAATTTGCACATTGCAGAACCATTGCAGTGCCATTTGTATGGAACTATATGAGATATAGAGCAGATCTGAGATAAATGGGGAGAGCTGAATGAAATGTTCCCATTTCAGGAAATCAAACCTATCCTTCTGCTAAAGGTTTTCAAAAAGTTCTGCTTGAAGAATAAATAGTACAGATTTGCTGACAAAAAACCAACTTTTCTGACAGGACATGTCTGTAGCCAGTACTGAACGAGATCCTGGTCACTACCTTGCACAAAAGTTCAGGTTACAGGTAACAGGTGTATTTTATGTTCTGTTCCATAAAACAGTAAATTTTGACATAGGAGAAAAGCTACTTTTTATAAAACAACCTTTCTAAAGTAACAGATATGTATAAGAGAAATAGATTCTGGGTTACTTTGAGTACACGGTAGTAGGGAGCAGTTGCATGCTTCAAGCTAGTCTATTGCTTAACCTACCAGAGGCATTTAATAAGCTTTAGATATTGAGAATTTAAATAAATGTCAGATTTAAGTACAGCTGGCAAAAATTGATAAATGCTTTTCCACTAGCTTTTATTTCAATACAATTATTAACACTGTTGATAGTACAAGTTATTCTAGCTTTCAATGTAGAAAATTCTATGAACTTTGCTAGGGAAATTATCTATTTATATTATAATTATTGGAGTGGGTTTTTTGTTGTTGTTGAGTTTGGATTTTTTGGGGGAGGTTGTGGAGGGTTTTTAATGCAAGAGGTTGAAATACTAAAGACTCCTAAAGGTAGATAACTTTCCAAATTTATGAGTTTAAAGCAACTCAAAAGTCATTGGCAGAAGAACATCTGCAAAGGTTTGTGGTTTTTGTTATTTACCTGAGATACTGCCTTTCTTGGAGAGAGTCATTGAAAAATATGTGGCTGTAAAGTGTTTCAAGTATTTTTAGATAATGTAGTCATAAGCAATTTTTCTAACTGAAAAAAAAAGTGAATCTAAGCTTATCTTATTTTCAGATTGTTAAGGTACCTTTCTCTTCTGCCTTGCTAATGATTTGTAATTACATGCAGCTAACCATGAAAATGATCAATATTTCTGGAAAGATTTCCATAAATGAACTAATAGTGCATGACAGTCACCTAACACGCACCTAGCACTGCTTGCAGGTTTGACTAAGTAATTCAGCTAACAGCAATGTGAAAAATCAATGCATTTGATTCCTGGCTTGATTCAGTAGATGAGTAATGCTGGATACAAAGAGCACTGTGAGCATTGCACCACTTTTGGGCAGCTGTTATGAGAAGAGTCCAGCTATGTCCTTGAAGCCCTAGGCTGGAATTGATCAACCATTCTGACTTTTAGACTTCAAACTCCCCAAATAATAAGCAAAAGGAAAATAAGTCCATTTGTCCCATCTTCATGAACTGTGAACAAAAGCCATACCCACAAAAATTTAAAGGACTACACAAACATGTAAAATAGACTGTGCTGGCAGATGGAGAAGCAACAGCAGAATGCCTCAACCAAATACAGAACTTTAAAAAAACTCACCTGTTCAGGGAAATGAGAAAGGGAATATGTTTACATTATGGCATAACCGACAGAACAGGCCTGATCTCGACCTTCCAAAGGAGTGATCCTGTTTTAAAGCAGTGTTCTTCAGACTAGATCTGCTCTCCAAACAATTAAATTCTCAACTCACTTGAGCAAGGAAGTGATGTGATACTTACCATTATGTTTTTAAGCACTGAGATTACATAGATAAACTGTTGCAAAATACACTTGCACTACAATTAAGCAAGTTCTTGTGTGGATCTTCTTGCCAGACTGCCAGGGTTAAGCAGTAACAGCAAATACAAAAGCTTAAAACCAATTAGTGTAGTTACCCAACTTCAGTGGAGTAAGCCATGGGAAGACAATACATATTTAATTTAGGAATGTAAAATCAAAATTAAAGGTTTGAATATTCTTTTTTTATTAGGCATAAGTCCTGTTTTTGTCATTGAGATTCTCAAGCCTAAGTGAGAAATGCAGTGTTCAGGAGCAGTCATTCCCTTTGCTCTACTGTTTGGGTTTCCTGTTATGTTTCAGAGAATCTAGACTGCTCAAGAACACATTCTTTCTGTGAAATCAAATAGTAGAATGTCTATCACACATTTTTGCTGTTTAGTATATAACTGACTCCACTAATAACAGACATTTCCATCATAAAAATACCACATTACTGAAACAAAGGGAAAACCAGTTTCTTGTCCAGAGTCCTGAATTTATAAATAATTCCCTACATATAGGATACAACACCCTGAAAAGAATTATTACTACTTTCTAATATCTTTTTTCTTATGTCAAGGAGCTGTAACAAATACTCACAAAAACATGGGGCAGCCTTCTAGTTAATTTCTTTCTTCAAATTTCTGACTATATATAGATAGACACATAAAAAGCTAAACTGTACTCTCTCAATCCCTGCATTAGCTCTAATAGAAGGATCCAAGAGCTTTCAATTCACTAGCAGGAATGACTTAGATGCCTCTAGTTATTGAAATCTCTTGCAATTACTGGAACAGTCCTCCACAAGCTGAAATCTGATTTGCCTTAAGATAGTAATGGGCTCTAAAATGCAGATGTTCAGGGACTGCTTCACAACATCTACACAGCAGATGCTCCACAGAATAAATTGACAGTGAGCATGTGATTTTTAAGTATTAAGTTTTTAAAGACACATACTAAAACCTTCTTCCATCATCTGTGTTTTGTGACTGTCTCTATTTGCTCCCTACCCCTTTGGAGCAAGAATAGGTTTTGTAGCATTAATAATACTGAAATTGCTGAAAGCAATTACATGGAGAGAGAAAAGCATCAGATAGTGACGTGCAAGAGAAGTGATTGTGTTTGAAACAGAGAGGAAGAATGCATGTTAAAAACCCCAGATATAGGAACTTAATAGTTTTATTGCAAGGCATCAATTACTGAAAATTCTGAATGTTTTCTTTCTCTTCTCTCCTGCAGCTCCCTGCTCAGGCAACACTTACTTCTGCCATAGCAACATGTGCATCAATAATTCTTTAGTCTGCAATGGCATTCAGAACTGTGCATACCCTTGGGATGAGAATCACTGCAGAGGTGAATATAGTGCAAACCACAGCCTTTATGAGCTAGGCTGGTCAGTTTGCCTTTCAAGAAAGTCATGAAATGTCTTTTTCCTGGAAATATGCTGAAGACAGCTATTCTGCTAATCTCAGGAAGGTGTTCCAAATTTTTTATTTAAACTCAGGACACATGTAAGCATCCTGAATATTGATCTTACTGCTTTTAACTAAATTTCTTCCTCTTCAGCATATACTCTCTATTTTAAAAGGATATCAGTTTGATAAGAACTAGAATTTAGTATTTTTGAGGCTGCAGCCTCTCCATTTCTAAACTTTAATGAAGCAAGGATTGTAGGGATAGCTAATACCTTTTAGATATAAAAATAAAGAGCTGAAAAAAGAGAAAAATTTTGAGGCACAAAAAACCTCTCAGGGTTGAAATAGAAGCAACAATCCTCAAAGACAATTTTAAATTTGTTTAAAAAAATTGTTTAGAGTTGTAAATCACAGGCTATTTTAGGATAAATTCAACTGCTGTATATGGTGTGAGAAAGGATGGGAGGAAGGAGGAATTGTTAGGGAGCAAGAAACAAACTCTTATGGAATACAGACACATGTAAATTGCTGCTTCTAGAACATGGGTGGGGAGTATTATTTCAATCATTACAACTACAGTAAAGACTTGTTTCAATATCAGTCTTTGTAGGAAAAATTCTCATAATTTGAAGAAATTGTTATTCTGTTAAAGCACAGACATTCT
This sequence comes from Urocynchramus pylzowi, assembly GCA_013397555.1. Classification (NCBI taxonomy): domain Eukaryota; kingdom Metazoa; phylum Chordata; class Aves; order Passeriformes; family Fringillidae; genus Urocynchramus; species Urocynchramus pylzowi. The sequence continues at coordinate 33,445 of VZRH01004406.1, forward strand.
CCTGTGCTTCAAGAACAGCTCAGTTGTCAGAGTTAGAACAAAACCAGTCTAAGGTCAACAATTTTTCTTGCTAAAGAAAACAATAGAACAAAACCACTTGGGGTTGTTTGCTTAGGATTTTTTTGACAAATAGAATGGCAACAATAGTTATGAACACAAAACTCCAGAAGATTTAAATATGTATTCCATTTCAAAGAGAAACCAACCCTGCAGAAAAGGTCAAAACCTTCTCTATAGAAAGTCTTGAAAGAAAATTTCTTTTCAATGCAAAAATCCTGCTTGCATTTTTTAAGTAAATAAACATTAAAAAAAACCATACTTGTTAATTTCATTTTGGGTAAACAAAGAAATTCACACCACTAAGAGATATTCTAATGTAAGGCATATTGTGGAAGTTTTCCAGTCAACAAAACTGGTCCATAACTCCCAAGTTTGCAACGTAAAACTAAGCTTCCTCTAAACAATCTTTACCTTTGATAATATTCAATATTCCCTCTTAAGTTTAATTTCTAGATCTCTTTCCCATCTTTACCAACTGTTTTCTAGACTCTCCCCTAGAATTCACACTTCACTCATGTACTGCAGTATTAAAAAAATTATTCCATAAAAACTGTGTCTTTCCCAATATTTGTAAATTGCTGTATCTGGTGTTGAATAACCCGTCATGTTTTATGTTGAATGCAATTTAAATTCTGCTGTGATACTTGCACAGCAGAAATCAGAAGACAGCTGAAGACTAGATCCACATTGCCAGCTAAGGGAGACTGATGCAACCAAATAAGCAATTCTTAGCCTTAGAAAGGGAGCTGCTCACAATTGTGTTCAGTTCCTGCAGGCACCCAGAGTTCTCATTTAGTCCATATCAATAGCTACATAAATCTGAGCATATTGTGACCTACTTATGCCTAAGCCCTGTAACACAAAAATTGATAGAGAAGTCAGTTGTGTGCAATTTATTTTAAGAGACTGGCGAAGACATCGTCTTTCGCAAAACAACTTTTTGATTAAAATATCTGCCAAGAATTAAGAAACCTAGATGCAGACAAGAGAACTGCCATAGCAGTGAAATTCATACTTCCCACCATGGATGGCACCACTGTGATCTAAGATAGGCAGGACAAGGGGACATATATTCCTTCACTTCAAAGGTAAAAAGTAGCTGAAAGGAAACAGCCCAAGCTCTGAAGCAGAAATGCAATTTCTTATTAGCCAGCTCCTAGGGAGTGTCTGCTCAGCATAAGGATTGTTTCAAATAACACATGATGGTGTATAACTCTACCCATGCACTGTGTGTGGTATTCAGGTACGTAACAGTCACATTCAGATGCCAGGAGCCAGATATCTGAAAATATTATGCAAGTTTTAGTCAACTACATTTTCTTCTTCATAGTCTTAAATGCTCCTCTCCCACTAGCCAGTGTTGCAGTGTAGAAATCTCTCAGTCCCCCAGGAAAAGAGCATTAATGGAACAGAAATCCAACGGGAAAAATTTTATCTTCAAATAAGAATTTTAAATATGGAAAACCATCTTGTTGTGATGCTGCCATTTTGTGTGTTTTCACATGAAGTACTAGCCAAAATTGCCAGATGATTTGGGTTGGTTGGTGTATCCCCCCCACCTTTTTTTTTTTCAAGTAACTTCATCATTGGACTCTTAGAACTGGGATAAGAACTTTGCTAAAGCTCCCTGTGATGAATTAGGTATAACTGACTTACACAATAGACACAGCCATTACATTTCCAAGAGATGTGAAAACAGTACAGTCATTCTTATATCTGATAATATTTCACTTTTAAAGAAGAACTAGACAATTTCAAATCTAGGTTTTCTTTTACTGACATCACTAGGAATGTTACCAGCAGGAGCAAACCATGGTAAGAGAAACATCATCTGTAGCTGGATTTAACCTATTTAAGGTTAATTTAAGCCTATTTAGCTTATGGATTTAGGAATATAGACATCAGTAAAGGTTCAGGATGGAAGGCTCATCCCAGCTGAGTCAGCAGGCACTGGTTCACAGAGTTGCACCTGCCACTGAATTATCATATGGTAGCCACTAATGACAGGGAATTAGGCAAATCCCATTGACACCCAGGTCTAGTCTCCAGTCCCATTAAGTAATTTTATCACTTGCATGGCAATCACAATACAGTCTTGCTTTGTTTAAATACATTATCAAAAGTGTAGAAACTAATAAATGTCTTATCATAATATTTTTTTCTTTGCAGAAAAGAAAAGAACTGGATTGTTTGAACAAATCACCAAAACCCATGGGACAATCATTGGCATCACAACAGGGATAGTTTTAGTTCTTCTCATCATTTCAATTCTAGTGCAAGTAAAGCAACCTCGCAAAAAGGTTATGGCTTGCAAGACTGCCTTCAATAAAACTGGTTTCCAGGAAGTTTTTGATCCTCCTCACTATGAACTGTTCTCACTAAGGGACAAAGAAATTTCTGCAGATTTGGCAGATTTATCAGAGGAACTTGAAAACTATCAGAAACTGCGCCGCCCTTCAACAGCTTCCAGATGCATTCACGACCACCACTGTGGCTCCCAGGCCTCCAACATGAAACAGAGCAGGACCAACCTGAGCTCCATGGAACTGCCCTTCCGCAATGACTTTGCGCAGCCCCAGCCCATGAAAACATTTAACAGCACATTCAAGAAAAGCACTTACACTTTCAAGCAAGCTCACGACTGCCCTGAGCAGGTGATAGAAGACAGGGTGATGGAGGAGATTCCATGTGAAATTTATGTCAGAGGAAGGGAAGATACAGCACAAGGTTCATTATCTATTGACTTTTAACTTCCTGCTGAAGGTGGTATCGGTGTATATACAAAATGCTCGTGTACAATGACAGTGTATATATTAAAAGGGTACCATACGCAGCGTGTGACATGCACACACTTTTAGCTTATTATACTTCATTTCAAAAAACAAAGCCAGTCTTCGTAATTAATTCTTGCTGAAAAAGTGGTGGATTTCCTCCAATCTTCCCAAGCTACCTGTCTAGTGGAGGAGTAAGACAGAGACTTTGCACGGATACAAGATAGGATGGTGGAAGAAAAAACCCTACAACTACTAATCGTTGAACACTGAAAGCAATGACTACTGTTCTCTTCTTCATACCATTTACTCTTCTTTAGATGTCTGCTTTTCAAGACAATTTTAATACCTCACTTGCATAAATAAAAGTAGTTAAGTGCACCACGTGTATGTCAACATAGGTGTCTTATTGTATTTGTCAAATTGAAAGTAGACTTAGTGTTAAGTGCCAGTTAAGACTCACAAATTATGTTACAGCCATCTGTTTCACTTGCCTTTAATTATCATTTCCACACTCTGCTCTTTGTAAGAAATAAGTGAAAAGAATTACTGCCTTTTAACAATATCAAGTTATATCAATTTTAGTACATTTGGAAATATCTTTGCAGCTTGCAGTTAAAACACAAGTGAGTAGTCATTTTATTCTAGATGCAGACTTTTACAACAGTTTTCTTTCAAGAAGGTTTAGGATTTTAAAATATTCTGCCATATATTATAGCTCCATATGGCACACTGATTTCACAGCTCTGTACTTAAAAAACAATTTTGTTCCTGAGTTTTCCAAGTATTTACATAAATAGATTGTACTGTACATTTGTCTCTTAAAATAGCTTTTTACTCCTTATTGCAGCCAATCTTCCCTACTGAAATCAGTGATGATACTTTTAGCTCATGTCCTACTTGCCTGAAGAGAACTGCTCTGAGGTCTGTGTGATTACTGGGTATATGAAAGTACTGGAAACAAAGAAATCACAAAGCAACTCGAATTAACCCCTGTGGAATCCTTCTTGTGCCCCTTGTTTCCATTTGCAAAATTGCACATTTCATACCTTTTTAAATGGTGGTTTGGACCTAAATTAAAAGTTTTTACAATATTGAAGAAAATTTTTAAAATATATTCTCATTGTGGTTTTTAAGCTTTTTATATAGTTTGATACTGTACAGCCTATTTCTTAAATCCAAATCTAGCACCTAGACAGCAGGCTTCTTTCAGGATCCCTCTTAGCAGTTCTGACTAACCTGCAGATGTTGCTGCTCACATCACAATTTGCCAAGAATACCTGTCATGACTTCCACATTAGCCTACACTTTCTTCCCTGGGTAGTTTGAGCTTATTTGGGTATTTTGTTTACAGGAAACCTTTGACTAAAGCTGATCCCCCAGCTAGCACTGGGCATAGCCTTTATTTACAGATGGATGTCAAAGCATAGTGTTTGTTGTGCTGATTGTAGTACAAAAAAAATCCCCAAAAATGTCTTCACCTATGACCCTTGCAACTGAAAAATCATTTATTTGAAATAAAGATAAATAACAGCTGTAATCACAGATTTTCATTAGAATGATAAAGATTTTTTTTTTTAATGCTTAAAATGTACAGCATTTAAGGGGAAAAAAGAAAGGGGAATTGAGTTTCTTCAGCACTCCCCAACTTAAAAATTAACCCTGTCTCCTGTTTAAAAATAACTTAATCAGCTCTTAGCTTAGACCTACAAGGCTGTATGTACCTTGGTGCCAGTTTTTGTGCTGGTCCCAAAATGTATTTCAATTTGAAAGAATGAAAATGGGCTTTATTTTTAGATGCACTACATGCAGAAAATAAATGTTTAAAAAATCGAGTTACTTTTTACTTGAAAATTTTTAAATATTTAATGAAAACATTTGGCAGATTTTATTTAGTTCTCAGTGATCTCAGGATTAAATATCTCACCATGACCTATAGGACACACCACGCTATTTGTGACAGTTTGTTAGTTCCAGATTCTTTCAACAATTAATATGTAGTTTTACACGGGTCATTCTAATCCATATAACTCTTGTAAATGTTAGGTTTGCATGACTGAGTTTTCTTTTTTAGGTGTATTTATCCATGTGCTAAAAAATATGATCCCTACTCTTACCCCAGTTATGTTGCCTTTGAACAGTAAAGCTGTACTAATAAAAGAAATAGGAAGCCTGCAGAGCCCAAGTCTGTGGAGAAGAGGGAAATTGAAGTTCCCAAATGGCTTGAGTAATATTTCAGTCTCTGTCGTAGCCTTGTGATTACACGGTCAGAACACAGCTGCCCTTGGCTACCCCAGAGGACACCAGGGCTCCCACAGCCAGTCCTGGCTTTTGAGCATAACTGGTTCCAATATCCCGTGGTGTGTTTGAAAACCAATCTGCCTACACAGCCCATGGCAGGGTGGGGTTCAGTTACTGAGCTGTGCTTTAAGAAATGAGTCAGAACTATTGTCTTAGTTTGGAAAGACAGGTGTCTGTTAAGGCAGGAGCCTCCCCTGAAATGGAAAAATGTAAACTTCTTCTTTCTGAATTGTTATAAATTTGAAATTAAGGGGGACTTTTAGGTAAAAATATGGGAGCAGGAATAATAGATTTTATTAGGGAAGGAAAAAAAAAAACATAAAATACACAATGCAGTAAACTAAAACAACACTGACAGAGTCAGAATATGACCTGACACCCTGTTGGTCAGGGTGTTGGTAGCAGTGTAATTAGAATTGTGGCTGTAGTCCTCCTGGAGTGTCAGGTGTGGTTCTGTTGGAGCAGTGATTTTGTAGAAAGGCGTAGTCTTCCTCTGAAGATCCAGTGGAGGAGGCAGCTGTTCCTCTGGGAAATCCAGTGGAGAAAGCTGTGCTGGTGTTCCAGAAGCTCAAGATTATATCCAGGTAGGAATGCTTGGCTCCTCCCTCTGGGCGGAGCGTCTCACAATGGGATGTTAAAGTTCTTATCAATCATGCAGTGACATTCAATAGCCTGTTATCAGCAGATGTCTCCCAGAGGGAGGAGTGGTTGTAGAAGAGATAAGGAAAACTGCCCACTTAACAGAAGACAACTGCCATACAGATGGCAAATAGAATACAATTTACTTGGCGAACTATTAAGGCCAGACTTCCACTTTCAGCATAATCAACTTCCCTTCACTGCAGGGAAAAACTAACTGGGTAGACTGCTGGGTATCACAGTACAGAAAGCTGACACATCTAGCAAAAGCACCCAGTATTGGTTTGGCAGTCTCAATCCGGTTGAAGCTGATGTTGTGGTCTTTAAACTTTTTTGGGGCATCAGTGAAAAATGTCACCTTTCATACTAGTGCAGTATCTAAGTACCATTAGGCCATTTCCATTATGTCCATCTTAAATTCATACGTTTGTAGGAGCATCCTGGTTTTACACTCCGTTGTACCCATATCTGCAATATCCTCTGCTAGCACTGAATGCTCCTTAGCAATGACACACTAGACACACACTGACCAGGACAAGACCAACAGCATTGACTACTTTTTGGGATTTCCAACCCATTTTTACCTTTTATCATAGTAGCTTAGACTATCTGAACAAACTGTCTAACATGAAGAATGAATTCTGATGAAAATTGTGCAAGTAAACCTACAGCCAACATGAAAATAAAAGTGACTGTGATTCACAACTCCTGCAATTCTCTGAGGAGACGTCTGCATTTACAGAGATGATGGCAGTGGCACAGGGAACTCAGGTTTAATGCTGTTCCTGTCTCCTCAGTGATCACAGAAATACCAATGTATACTTAAAATGCACAGGATTCTCTTGTCTGCTATAGACAAGATGACCTCACAGTATCTACAAATTCCAATGGCATATTGCAATAATGACTGTCTATTTTTATTAAACCAATACTAAGAAGGGTTATGAAAAGAACCCTTGATTTACAAGAAAAGGTGCTTGTCATGTGAACACTTCACGGAATCTTTATGTCATTAAAATATGCTTTGCTTTGTTTTTCACTTGGTACAAAGAATTCTGTGCATTAGCAGCAAACCTGTTGAATGAGGGGAAAAGGCTTGTCTTACTTGTAAAACAAATTTGTCCCTAAATAAGTTTTTATATTATCACAACATTTAATTTTCCAAACTATTCAAGTACAATCCGTTATCTGAAAGGATACCAACAGCACAAGTAGTAAAGAAAAGGTTAAAAAATTGTTTACAACTTAGCACTTATACCTAGGAGGATGAGTAAATTACTGCTTGAATTGGAACAACTGCATTCATGTGGATGTACCAAGCCACAGCTACAGTCTGAGCTTCCTGTGTGCCCAGGCTCTGTGTATCTGTTCACAGCAAAACTCAGTCAAGTCCATTTACTTTTTCAAAGTTGACATGTAAGCCCTATGATTGCTCAGGTCTGTAGACTGTTTATCAAAACAAGATTCCTAATCCATGCCAGCCTGAAAGATAAACTGATTTTACACTGAGATCACACTGCTAAAACTGAATATTAACTATAATGGGAGAAAGGATTTTAAAATCAAAAACCTGGATGAGTTGATTCATGCTTTGAAAATTAGTATTTACAGTACCCACCTCAATCTAACAACATAAAGGCTACTATTTTTGCAACTGCAAAAATCATTCCTGTGATATCTAATAAGCATCTCTGTACAGCATCAATCCCTCTTGTAAATGCATAAATCACATGTCAATATGCTGTAATATTCTGTGACACCATGGAACTGCAGGTTTATTTTCATATTCAAATTCCTGTGCTACACTCCATTTTACACAATCAGCTTAACAAAAACTCTTTTCCATCTGTTTCGTGGGTCAACAACAGTAATTTCTGAATGGTCAACTTGTTCCCTCTTATCTCACTATTGAAGATAATCTACCATATACCAGATAAAACAGCTTAGTTTTTATAAGTCTGTTCTTACAGAGCCAGGCTCAGGGAGAAACAAAGAACTTGATGTCTTTGTACTCTTTTCACTAACATCTCACAATTTATGGTAATAACTTGTATATGGAGAAACCCCAAAAAACTGCATGCAAAATTCTGTTCAAGAACAAAGTATTGTGATAAACCAAATAATAGGTACCTAAGACCTACGTGCTCAAAAAGTCAAAATAATTTCCTGGTTTGGAATCTGTATCATTCCTTCTGAAAAATGGAATTATGTCAGTGCTTTTAAAAGATGTATATCACATCACTTTCCCCAAATAATTACTTCTCATCCCAAACAGATTTCCTAGACATCTTTTATGTGCTAAAACTTATTTCAATATTTTATTAATTCACATATAGAAATATATGCATATTAAAACTTATAATTAGCCTCAAAGTTCATAATCACCTACATAAAGTTGCTTCTATGTTCCTTCCAAATGTTATTTAGGAGCAAGGATTACACTGGGAAGCATTTATCACTAAACCACAGCATTTGAGAGTTTAAGCATTACGTTAATTTCTGAGACTGTACTGCAGCTTATTTTCCACCAGAGAAGTGAGAGACTACAAAGGAAACTCAAAGCTCACAGGATTATCTGCTTAACCTCAAATGAATATGGCTAAACTGGAACAAAGTACATCAGTGTTCTAATACTAAAGGTTTAGTATTTCATGGGGAAGTAATATCGGCATTAAATGGGCCTGTGGTTTTTTGTGAGCAGATTTTGTTTGCCCCAGGTTTGCTCATAACACGTCTGTAATAACTGCAACATTCACCTGTGAATAGCACAGGATTCTAGGGCTAAAGCTATTTGCTGAGACAGGAGAGGAGTTGACAAGTAAAGAATTCTTTGTTTAAAATACAAAAGGAAAAACAAACAAATATTAATCACTGAACATTTCTGATACAATGTTTAACTCACTCCCCAATGCAGTTGAATTACCCTCAAGACAGCAAAGTCCATCATTCTACCTAGCTAATATTTTAGGTTCCCTCACTTCACCAAGCACCTTCAAATACTCCTAATAATTTTGAAAAAGCCAGCTGTTAGGACTTAGTTTACTGGCTAGCATTCTCAGCTACTTCTGATTATTATAGAAAAAGATGTTTCAGTGGTTAATGGAGGTGAAAAAAGCAGGAAAATACTCTTGAAAGCAATTATGAGATAAAAAATTCCTAGGAAGACAAGTCAATAAATCCCAAGTCTCTTAACCATTGTAATCAATCTTCTGTTTGTAAAGAACAAACAGCCAAGGTACATAAGGAATACCACTCATTACTCGCTCTTCACTGTATTTTTAATAACCCAACAGAGCAATTGAAGGCCTGAGGCCAAGTCAAATAATTTTAATTTTTCTGTAGTAATGAAAAACAAAGAGATCTAGTAGCATGAAGATGTTTCTTTTCACTTATCAGAGGTGAAGGATTCTGCACAGGCCATTTAATCTGCTGTCATCATTAAATGTTATCTTTAACAGCAAAGGGAATTCTGGAATATAAAAAACCAGCACAAAATATCTATGTATAATTCAAGTGTATAGTAAACAAACCAAAAGCAACAGACACTTAAAATAATCTCATATATTAGGCAACTTTTAGAGCTCTGTGTGACTCCTAAGGTTATCACATTCTCCCAGACATTTCTGCATTCTGTCTGTTTTAATACATTTGAACACAGGCTCTCAAATCTGTGCAAGAGAAGCAGGAATAAAAGAAAACTAAGTTCTTTGCCTTTAAGATCCAGAACTATTGAAGCTTCACTGTACTGCACTTTCCTCACAGAGCAGAAGCAAGGACAGACATTAGCATAAGGAAAAGAAATCCTTTACTTGAACTATCAGAATCCAAACATGACTTAAGAATTGTTAGAACATACAGTTTGGTGTACTTGGTTGTTTTTTAATTGTAGTTCCAACTTTCCTTCAGTTATTAACATCATAAGATAAAATGCTCTCCAAAGCAAATGTGGAATTTTGCACACGATGAGCTATAAGAGGTAGATTTAAATATTGCATGACTGTGTTTAAAATTAGGAAATACCTGATGTAAATGCCAACTTATAAAAGTATAAAGAGATGCATTACATACATTCAGAGAACAGTTACCATTACAAGTTGCCAGATGTGTAACATGAGGATTTAATGACATTTTAGCACCACCTGTAACATTACTGCAGCTGAAAAATACTAATGTTGAACAAGAGGAACAAAAAGCATAAACCCACTTCTTTTTCAGTACTCTCTTCTCCTCTCAGGAGTCCAAGAAAAGGCTACCAACTGTTCTTTAGCAACAGTACCAAAGAAGGAGCTCAAGGTAAGAAGTAGCCGTCAAGGCTTAGGGGAACATCAGCAAGAAATAGAAGAAATAAAAGTTATTTCTACATTAATTTTCCTATTCCTAAATAGCTTGTGCATCATTTAAAAACAAACAAAAATATGCAGTGATCATACAAGGACCACACCTACTGAGGGAATCAGATGTAATCGGATTTAGTTTTATGTGAATCAGAACTGGAGGTGATGGCTTATCCTTGCCATAGGACTGCACAGAAATTAATCTTGCCAAAAAGCCCAAAAAGATAAGAAATAGTCACTTCAGACTCTGAGTATAATGGAATATTGTTTCTGTACAACTGCAAGAAACTGCAGCTTGTTTGGTTGCCTTTTTGAGTTACAAAGAACAGCTGACACCAACTGAAGGAAGTGGCAGAAAGCCAAGCCTGTCTCAAAGCAGAACCACTTGTCTGCTGTACATTTGAAGATGTAATAACCTGTCTCCTGCTTGCCTAACCACGGGGCTATCTTCCCCTATTTCATCATGGCAGCACTTCCAGGACTGATGGGAGAACATTTGAAACTAATGACAATCCTACCTGTGGGCCCCAGGCCAATCTTAACAGAAATACCCAATATGATCTATCCAGGGGGAAAAAAAATTACAGCTTTGATTCTCTTTCAGACAGGAGTCAAATTATAGGGTCTAATATAAAATCCACCAGATTCAGTGTAAAAGCATCAAAAAAATCATACACTCTCCTAAGGAGCAGGATCTGGATGCCCTATGAATAATAGACATTAGTTTCACTGAATGTACTGGAATACTTTTCTACACAAAAGTACACTCAAGCTGAAAGATTTCAAGACAGAGCCAAACATCTATAGTGCTATTTTGAAGGGTAATTCATTATGTTAGTGATCCTATTGATTAATAGCAAACCCTTCTTATTAAGGTTAGATGTGCCTATTGATTTTTTTCTTTTTAAGGAAGACTTTGTATGAATATTAATGGCTAATGCCTAGAATTGAAAAACTGAAGGACGATTTAGCAAATTAAATGAAACTAGGTTCTCTGTTTCTAGCAGCCAAGCTACATAAGCAAAATGCCACATCTGATCTAATGCTTATTTTTACTACTTTTAAAAGGATTTTGGAAGAAAATCATTGTTAGAGCCTCTTACCGAAAGGGAAAAGTTAGGTAGGAAAATATAAACAAAGAAAGGTTAGGTTACAAAGGTATCAGAACCAATACTACACAACTACAGCCTACAAAGGGCTGAAAAATTGAATTGTGGATGTAACCCAAGGCATTACTCATGTGTCTCTCTAATGCCAATATAAAGCTGCAAATTGAAAATAGGTTTACTTTTCTAGAGCTCAGAAACACTAGAGCATCATTGAAATACCCCAGTCTTCTAGACTGATCCTTGTTTCATTTATTACCAGTGAAGTGTATCCCCCATCTACGGGTCTAATTTTCCTGCCACCCCTGAATGCTTTACACTGTAGCAGTTGGCTGCAGAGCTGCATCTCTCATGATCCTGATGGGGCATAAAGTAGATAAAGTACCAAGTTCCTCGTTTCCAGTGCAAAAAACCTCTTAAGCACCAACAAATCTGATTATTCAAGAATATTGTCCTCTTTAGCCTGCTCCAGCAGCAAACATTTCAAAAAATAGCTAAACCTATTTTCTCATCAGATGGGGCCACGTGTCTGGTAATGTCTGCACACAGTACATCTAAATAAATGTATCTTCATTAGTTTCATGTCAGTGTTAGCTCAAATAATAACAAAAGTACCCTCAGATTGAATGTGCTGCCAAAGCCAGCCAGCTCTGCTTTTTCCTACCATATTATCATCCATTAAAGCTGTTGATTATGAAATTATTTTTTATCCCTGTCCTTCACACTATCTAACCAAGCCCAGACTACTGCTCTCTGCTGTCTGTATGCAGATAATAATTCATATTCCAGCTCAAATAAACATAAGAAAGTACAATGTTGTGTTCCCGTAGCAATAATTTAAAATACTGATCCATTAATATCTGTCACAAATAGGGGAGACAATCTGCTAAACCAGCAACCCTATAAGAATGCACACATATGATTTCAAATGCATATATTTTCATCTTGAACAACCTAAATTTTTAAAAAGTATGTATAAAGGAGAGAAAGAAGGGTATTGTGGAAAATATAACAGAGGAGTTAGGTATTTCCTGTTTTATTAGCAGCTTCCTATCAGCATAAAGATGAATAATGCATGACTATCTAGAAATTAGTTGTTCAAACAACTGAAGAGAGAGGTAAACTTGAATAACCCATCACATCAATCTTCAGGGAAACAAATTAGGGTACATTACTGTCACAGCTTTTGCTTGACATGGTTTCAGATTTTAATCCAGTTACGTGGAAAGCTTTGGGAACATCAAAGAAATAACTTTTCCCCCCCTCTCCTGAACACAAACAAGTGAAAAGGCTTTTAATAAATCCTTTTAGCTGGAGACATAGCTCATACAGAGGGAAGGAAAAAATAAAAAAATATATTTCTCTAAATTCTGATTTACTCTGGAAGAAGGAATGATGCCTCAGTTACACCCCTACCAAAACACAAGCTTTTAGAAAATTCTTTCACTAGACTGCAGTTCACTGAATGGCTACATTAATGTACATTTCAGGCTTTGAAGTCAAGGGGCCAAAGCAGAAATAGCTCAAGAAAAAAGGCATGCTGGCCCCCTTTACAATTACATTAATTATTTTCCCCATCTCCATGGAAAGGTTATTTACTGTATCCAGATTTCTCATTTTCCTAGCAAGACTGAGTAGGGAGACAAGATAAATACTTGTTATTTCATTTATAGAACTTGAACAGCTCACTTATTTCCTTAGAATTTGTCACGACAATCAGTGGTCAAAGAGCAAAACTCTTTTTACATCCTGATAAGCATACAACAAAGGTTTCTGTTCCTCCATTAAGGCCAACCAAAGCACCCTGAGGGCAAAATAAATAAGCAAAGAACAGACAGAAAAAAATTACTTGCAGTGATGAGATATTCTGGTAATAACTAAGTCACAGCATTGCCATGGAAGAAGAATCTCAGGTCAAGTACCTAATTCCTGTGCCCACTCCACCTGCAGAATCGGAAATCATCCAGCAAAGGTTGTGAGTAAAGGTGCACCTATGTTTATGCCTTTCTAATTCAAGTATTTCAACAATTTCAAGGTTTTGTCTGCAGCTGTGAACTGTAATTTTAAGTACACTGCTGTTCTAAAATCATATCACAAAATAATACTGCTTGGATAGGGATATGGATGGAGACAAGTTCCAAAAGATAGAACAATAGTTTTCCTCTCAGGAGTCATAGTTCTCCTTCCCATTTCTGCCATTGCTAATTGTGTTTTCTTGGTTGAGGCATTGGAGATAAAATTATCCAATTTGTCTATTACTTTAATTGATGCAGTAATAAAATGCAACTGCCTGCCCTAAATATTATCAATGGTGTGACAATACCAGCTTCCTATATAATTCAGTTTTGATTCCAAACGTTACAGCAGACATTAAATATTCACCTTAGGCTTTTCAACTTTTGACTGTTGTGTGCTCCTGAAACAAGACAGCATGCACATCACCATCGGGAATCTGCATTCTCATCATTATATTTTTCTCCAAAACAAGCTCTGGAAATTTTTCCACAGCTACTTTCCCAGCATAGAAAAAGCCCAAAACAGTGATGAAGAAAGAAGAGTATTAAAAAACCACATACAAATAAGCACATTATCCAGGCTAGAGGAAAGAAAGAAAACAGCAACACACAGAAGTTATCCAGTTCCCAAACAACCTAACCATCTTCCACTTCCTTCCACATGACTACTTCCTGCTGTCTCCAGGCAAAGAGTAACCACTACTCTCCCTTGTGCTAAGAAAATAATAAAATTGTGTTTTGGCATATAAGCAACGAAGAGCAGAACCAAATCTGACCACAATGTCCCTTTCACAATGCAGGGCATGATGCTTCTGACAAGTCTCAATCACAAGATCTCTTTAAAATTAGATTTAAAACCATGCAAAGGGAAAAACCAGAACAGCAAGGAGGTAAATATAACTTTTTGCCAAAATGTTAAGTTATCTGAAGACATTAGCAGGATCCTGACTACGCAGCTATCACATCTTGTCTAGATTCTCTCTGCTTTTTTCTTTTATCCAGGTCCTGAAATATGAACAATTGGAGTGTATTTATTAATGAGTAAATTATATTTAGATTTTAAAAAAATCAGAAGTAACTATCCACACAAAATTGCAAATACACCAGGTACATTAGTGATAGATTTCAATTTTCTGCACTCAGAATACTGGCATTGTTGTTGCTATAGGGATTATGCTGACAGTAGCTTTTGGCAGCATAAGAACAGGTGACATTCATTACTCAGGTCATGTTCTTCTAGAGTAAACATGTGTAAACAAATTACTGCTTAAACTGCCATTTCCTGGCCAACAGCACACTCGTTGTGTCATCTGGTTTTGGGCGCAGTTCCTCCCACTTCTAGCAGAGAGGATACTAGAAGTGAAAAGAAAGAAGTCACAAAATAGATTGAACTGTTTTGACACAGAAAGGAGCATAACAGGAATTACTGAACTCTGTTCTGGACCAGAAGCAACTAACAATGCCAGGGGAATTGTGTTCCCTTTGTCTTTCAGAAGAAAAAAAGCCAGCAAAACAAAACCAGAACCTAGCTAAAACCTGAAAAGGGTGGGAAAAAGAACAAATTCATTTTCTGTACAGCATTATCAACAATTCTGACTTTGTAGTAACTTTGAATTTTAATTCAATTTAAATCAACACAATTCTCTAAAGGTTGGAATGGTCACAGAGAATGGCAGCAAAGGTTAGTGACTATCCTTGATATTAAATTGAAATGTCTCCCTTTGCTGGCTTAGATCTATTAATTGATTTTTAAAAAATCTATTGGTTTTTAACTTATGCTCAGCTCTTCTCTATGTCTAGTGCCCAGTCATCTCCAGGTAGAAAGTAAAAGCAGCCTTTCCAGCAAGGCAGCAAGAAGGGACATTTTAGATTACAATACTGAACAAAACAGTCCATTCCCTGTCAAAAAAAGGCCCATAACATTGCAAGAAAAAAGCATCTTAGTAATGGATTATTTAAAGCCTCAAAGAAAAGTCTGCTTTTGTAGAAACTAAACAGAAAATTAGAGAAAATGGAAACAAATACTTCATTTATACCTGTGGCTATGAAAGCAGATTAAAAAAAGAAGATGAAAGGCTTCAAGTTCCACTGCTGCATATCCTGAGCCACAACAGGCTCAAAAGGCTACGCACACATTTTTGCTCTCCCAGGGAAAGAGAGGACTATGATAGAAATTCTGAACTCCAGAGATGATCCCTATCCTTTCAAAACATACCTCAATAATGATTTTTTTTAAAGTAAATATCGAGAGAACAAACTAAATGTACAATAGATTTTAAACTGATCTAGTATTGGAAATGTTTGAAGATTAGTATTTTTTTAAGAGCAACCTAAGAAGCATATAAAATCTAGTATAAATAATTCCCTAATGATTCTCAAGCCCTTTTACATTTATTGCTAGTGACAACATTCAAATACAAGACAGTGTAATAATTAATATTGCAATTAATTATGGCAATTAAGTTTCTTTCAACTGAAGAAACTGGCTGCTTGACAAGAGATGAGAAATACATTACGACTTACTCAGCTGAGAAGTTATTTGTGTAAGCAACATACTATCTCTGATAAATCTAGTCACATAAGTAATGACTGTGTAGAAATGAGTAGGTTTTATGATAAATTAAATCCTTACTTTCAGGTGCTCATAAAAACTCATGTTCTAGCCAAAGAGGAGCTGTAGACACAGGCAAAGCCAGTGGCTGCCCAATGTGGAAGCTCTTGGAGGCAGCAAACCTGCAATAGTGCTACCACCTGCTATTCCTACAAGTGATCAACTCTACAGAGGTCCTGACAGCTGACTTTGGGGGGGGTTTATGGCTTAGAGGGTCTTTGATCCTCCAGGCTCTCAACATTAAAGTTAGAGACTGAGCAGTGATTCTGTAGAATGCCTCTACCTCCGTAAGGAAAAGAAGCCATAAAAGCCCCCTTGCTTTCTTGTCACAGGACCATGGAATAACACGGTTCCTTTAGGCAAAAGTGTCTTATAACAAACAAATAAACTCAAAAATAAAACCTCCAGACTTTTCACCCACATCTGTCTGCTTCTGGGAAATTCAGCAGAAGGTTCTAGAGAGAGCAGAAGGAAGATTGGCACAGGACAAGGCTTCATTCTCTTGTCAGTAAAGCCCACCTTTGGGCTCACAGTGCCTATTCTACTTGTATCTGCACCACCAAGCAAGAGGTCACATGATTTCTGTCTTTTGAGGTGTATCAGTGATGCTTTGTTCATGTATCTTTGTCATAGGAGTTTGCATTCTTTTTCCTGGGAAAATGCTTACCAATGCTGCTCTAATACAGTTACCATATAACATTTCCCATCACTATTACTTTGAAAATTTTATTTCCAGACAGCCCTGACAAAATGAGTCTGTCTCAATGCTACTTTATCCAACCTTAAAACATAAGGTTTGGAGATGACAGTTGAATGTTACAGTCTTTGTTTTGGCAAAGCACCATATATCACATCTGTCCAAGTTGTGCACTGTGAAACAATATATCCTAAGCACTAGAAACCCAAAAATACAGATCTTATGCTTTTAAGCAAGAGTGGCTAAAACCAGTCCTTTTTCTATTTGTCTGTGTTTTCTTTTTCTTGATTCAGCATTATTTACCGATAAGCTACAAACTATAGAAAGTCAATAAAAAGAAAGCTGAAGTAACAAAGCACATGACACTAACCAGCTTATCAGCAAGAGCTGTAGCATCCCCTTGCCTGTCTCCTTCAAGTTAAAGGAGATCTAGAATTTATAGGGTGCTGGTAAACACACTTTAGAGATTTGTAGCAGAAGCAGGAAGAATGCGGCACTTGCCGAAGTCCACATAAGGGCAGAAAGATATGAACAATCATTATCTGTGCAGCTCAGCTGGAGACAGCTCCTCAGAAGTGGGCAGCGAGAAAAGACAGGGCTGCAAAGTCAGCTCACTGCAGACCTTTCTGCCCCAGCTTTCCCAGCTGATGTAGCAGTGAGTGACAGCACCATAGAAAATACTACATCACAGATTTTTGGGTCAAGCTGCTTTCCTCCTATAGAATATGGCCTCAGATTTGGAAGAGACAGAAAATAGATATATTGGAAGGCAGTTGTAACTTTTATCTATAGATATCTCAGACTTGGATGACGCAATCCTATAAGTAGCTTTCAGTGCATTGGCTTTCTTTAACCTCTGCTAAAATAAAAGCCCTTTACTACACAATTGATCTTGCTGCTCCCCTGAAGCACTCACTTCAAGAAGCTTGAATTCTAAACCACTAATATTTATACAAAGAAAAATTACCTTTTGGCATATAAAGTTTTCAAGACAATAGAGATTTATTAAGCATTAATAGATTTCTGACTGCACTGAATTTATAGCCTGAAGCTATTCCTATAATCATCAACATAAATTTTGGTTAGAGAAACAACTCTTGTTTTGTGCTGCCATAGAGTCTTAAAAGGATACAGACACAAACCACAATTCACCTTCTGCACTACTTATTACACAGAAAGTTAGAGAGGATGATTGGTCCTTCTTAAATAATTTTTTCTTCAGTTGTTTAGCTATGAGATCAGCAGGACACTTTCAGCACTAATGAATGTAGTGCTGTGTTGACTACATGTCACTGGGATAGCTCAGAGAAAGAAAACCAAAAAGTCTGGAACACCAAGGAAATCCTGTTAAATCAGAAAGATGTATTAGCCTTGAAGCCTTCCAGGACATTATCTCAGAACCAACTCACAGACAAAGGTCAGAAAAGAAGTAATGAGGCTGCCCTGGAACTGTGTTGAGCACGAAAACTGCAAGACTGTAATTTAGACAATGTTGAATCAGACAGCACAGTCTTGTAGAAATCCTTTTTAAATTTTAAAAGCACAATTGGAACCACAAATTCAGTTATTTTTTCAAATAATTATTTTTGCAAATACTCATAAATCTTCATTCATTAGTCCAAATTTACCAAAGTACTAATCATCACTGCTGGTTTAGCTTTTATAAGATCTGCTAAAGGCAGCTTTGATTATAATGACATGAGACATGTAAGTGTACATTTGTACAGGTGCACATCAAAGCTTCTGAAACCCAGCCCTAATTAAACTTCTTGCCTGCAAAACTATCTATACTCCACCATGATGCTCTTCTCCAATTCTCAGTGCACTGTGATCCATTTTAGCTACCAATTTATTTTCTGTGGTGTTCCCTGGGGCTTACTGGGAGGGTGAAAGAAACATGCTCCTTTCTTCCAGTGTTTATACTGGCTCATGACTGCAGAATAAAGAAATTTGTAATTGTATGTTTTTGGAGAATCAAAGGCCATGTCAGCTACAATTCCACACTGTTACATGATAAAGGATAACAAAATATTTAATCCTTGCACTGAATGACAGTACAATAAAGTAAGAGGTATTATTGAGTCCTTAAGTCAACTTAAACATGACTTTGTTACAGAATATTTTTAACTGGAACTACTACTAATATAGTATTGCCCTAAATTCTGGCCTCAGGTACAAGGACTAATACAACAATGAAGCCAAAGACCCCCAACCTAGTAAATAAAATCCAGTGTGACAGCAGAGAAACATGTCTTGATTCACCACTGTAGAAGCATACCTGAAAATTGAGAAGCTCCTTAAACAGTTTAAGAACTGGCCAATATTCATAAGGAATACAACAGTTTGGCTGGGGAATATAAGACAAACAGAATCAAGCATGTCTGACTGACAGCACTGATAGAGTCCAAATGAAAATACTCATCAATGTAAGTGGATTGTAAAGTATATGACAACTTTAAATTCCAATTTTAATTAAATACCTAAATTTTATATATTTGAAGTCAGCCTTTAAAGATAGGAATTTCTCAGGAATTTCTTCATTTATGGGCATCCTGGCAAACTGGCCACAGGGACAGATAATATGGTGGGCTGATCTGGTGTACTGACAGCCTAGGACATAAGAGTGACAGCTCCTTAGCACCTTTCAGTAGGCAGGCATGAGGTAACATGTTGAAAACAGTCTTGTGACGATGAGGAAATAGGGATTACTCTTTACAGCTGTTATTCAAAGCCTCTAGAAATTCAGTGTGAAAAAAGTGAACCTTGGATCAACTCTTATTAGGTGTCTCTCCTTACAAGTGACCTGCTGATATCAAGTTAAAAATGCCTTTACCAGGTCATAAAGGTGAAGTTCAACTCTACAAAATACCAGTTTAAATCCCATGCACCACCTGGAGTTTACACAAAATTTAACAAGCACACAAATCTTGTGTCAAATTCCTGCCCAGGAATCAATTTTGCCTTAACATACAAAGCAAACTACAGTGAGAGAAAGGTTATAGCATAATATTTAAAAGAAAATATGACATTCAGAAAAAAGTAAATATCATCATAATCCCTATAGTGTTCACCTCCTCACTAAGCTGAAAATGAATAGGATAGCTATCAGCTATCAGTTCACTCTAGAGGCATCTGCATAATACACTTAAAACAGGTACACAATTACACTTATTTTTATATGAAATTCAAATTTTCTACACAAAGAAGTTCTAAACACGATCCCAGATCACATCCATCTTTCTTTGCTGGAAGCATAAAGAAAGAAAAAAATAAAAAAATATTCTAGAACAATCTTCCTCCTAACACACCCTCCCAGAAGCACCAAGCCAGGAAGATGTTCAGATGCATTTGATTGCAATGATTCTTCAGATGCAATCTTCAGATGATCTTCAGATGCAATGATTGCAAGGTTTCAGACATGTTTTCATTGCTCAGACTGACAACGTGAAATGAAGGCAAAGAATCAACCAGCGAAGGAGCTACTTTAAATTACATTGAGTTTTGACTGCTAATACAGTTGTACCAAACCAGCTGAAGGCTTTTCACCTATGCAGGAAAAATTCAGTACTGCAATATAGCAATAAGGGCCAAAGGGCAGGAGGAGGAATTAGTGGCCAGGCCAGTATACTTCTCATACCTCATATAAAAACGTAAATTGCTCAGTCCTCCCTTCCCCATTATTATCTCCAGCAAAAATTCATTCTGAACAGTGTTAGTATAAATTTATATTAGCAGTATACAGGTTAGAGAGTATAAATCATTAGATTTATTTGTACTGGAAGAAAAATTGGAGTATATTAAGACAGAACAAATACACATGATATAAATCTTGCTATTACTATCAATGATGATACTGGGTCAGAGTGGAGAATAAAGTAAATCTGGTTGTTCTGAAAAACAAGTTATTTACTACTTGCGTAGAAGTGTTTGGAATCTTAGTGCATAAATCCAAGGAGCTTACTTTAATTGTTCAGGAGAACAGCAGAGGCTAGGATTAAAATCCTAATTTACAAAACCAAAAAACCATGTACAGGCACTCTCTGAGCATGCTGTCTAACTTTGGAAGACTTCATGCACATACTATAGAATAGAAAAAAGGTCCTCAATACTTATGTAGTTATTTCTATTTTATAGCCAATACTTGTCTCTCAGGATTAATACAGCATATTCCTTTTCCAAAGGATGTCTAAACCATTTTGTAAGGGATGAATCCCTCCTCTATTGATCTCCTCTAGCCATATCACACTTCTTTTGATATAGCTCTGGCAGCAGTAGGAGGAAACTATTATTTGATTTAGCTCATCTTGCTGCTTTGTTGTAGGCAGGCTCTGTGCCCTGTGTCAGCTCAGAAGCAGCACTGAACTCTCCTTTTCCCCCTGTTATGGCAGTGCTTGGCTCTCACAGGGCATTAGCCAAGATGCTCCCTGTCAGGAGCACTGAGCTGTTATTGCCCACATGTTCCCACACTTGACAGGAACAGGCAATGTGGAAGGTAGAGTGTTTGTGAGCTGCAGCAATGCTGGAGGGCAGCTGGGCTCATTGCTCACTTCTCCAGCTGGAAACAGAGTATTTATTGTTGTGAGACCTTGCCCCACCAGGGCAACTCAGCCCCGAAATTATCAATATATACACTCAGCCAAAGTCAGCTGCTCACTTAATTGTCAGCATGTCAGAACCATGGACTGCAATTTTATTACCTGAGCCAGATCAGCTTGTTTGATTAATTGTGATTGTTTCTGGGTTTAGCCAATAGAACTGAATGAATTAAAAACCCCACAGTTTCAGATTTTTTCCCCTATATAAGCCTAACTCTTTTAAAGTTTAATAAGGCAACAACCACTTGACAACACTCAGGCTGTTTTCCCACAAGCTGTTTTCCCACAAGTTCAAAAAAGCTCTTCTCCCCTGTTCAGGGAATGTAGTTAGGAAATCAGTCTGCAGAACTACAACACCAGTTCTCTGCTGGAATACCAAAGTAAAAATCCACAAATCTTAGCTTCATTGTTATATAGGTTATAAATTATGAAAGAGAAAAGCTGAGTCTCTTAAAAGGATGTATTTTTAAAAGTCTGTCCTGAAACCTGAAATCCCTTGAAATTATACCTGAGGTGATGCTAACCTACTTGCCTAGAAATAAAAATTTTCACAGCAAATCACTATTACAAATATATATATGTATTATATAGTGAATTATATATGCATAACTCGCTCAGGAGGGTACCTTAAATATGCTGACATTATTAGTCAGAAATAAGCAATTCAGTTTCTACAGCATATTTTAAAATATTATTGATATTGTTACTATGTCTCTTTCTTAAAATGCACACACACACAAAACACCCCCTAGAATTTAACAATTTGCATCACCCGGTTTTGTCCTTGGACTTTTACTTTGCACTCTCTGGTTTCTGCCATCCAGTGATCTGGCAGCAGAGTGTTTTATCTCTGTTAAATGACAGACTACATTCCTAAAATCAAGAATACTACAGAAAAAGCTTCTCTCAGTCTCTTCTGTACTTTAAATAATGAAGTTTTCCCTTTCAGCTTGTAATCAGAAGCCTCAGGATTATTGCCAAATGTGTGTTTCTTGGATACCAGGCAAAGGCTTCCTGTCTACCATTTAGTTCTTTAGTTTCATTTTCTGAGTCAAGCTGAAGGATCCAAAAAATATTCATTCACAGTTTACAGACTTGCAAAAGGAAAAGGTTGTCTTCACTAACTCTTAGCAATCAGTAGGAAAACAGAAAATTTAATTTTGACTGTTTAAGTTCAAAATTATTTTCTGACTAACTATTTCACTAAAAATCTCTGAAGTAATGTTAAAAAGGTCAAGGAGACAAAGACCTCTTCATAACTTGGATACCTAGGAAATAATCTCTAAACTTATAAAGGAGTGAGTTTTCCCTCTTGTTTCCTCCAAAGTGAAAGATCGGGAAGTAGATAATTCACTTAACAAACAAAGCTTGATATCTACTGAAAGACAACACAGGGTGTTACAAGTCCTAGCTATGATCCTGAGACACTCATGAGAGGTGCTTGCACTTCCCATGAAATGAAACAGAAAAGTGGCCATGGCTGCCACACTCCATGACACAGCACTTCCCTACACTGCTCTGTTACTGCAAAATCTATTGCAAACATAAGTCATCTTCTGATTTCAGTTTGTTTGCCATTTACAAGTTTTTTTCCCCCTTTTCTGCTGTTACCTATAGGTTTCAAAATGTATTATTTTCCTTTCTTTTTGAAAACATGACCTTATTCTTCTCACTATTATTTCTGTTACCAGCTCCAAACTGGAAGCACTGGGTTTTATTCAAATTAGTTTCCCCCATACCAAGATATAACCAACTGCAAGAGCTATTTGAACAGGAAATGCGGACCAGATTTTGCTGAAAATGACAGCTTATTAAATTTACAGAAGTCCCATTACCAAAATTATTCCAAATTTACTGTCAGTTTAGTAGATTGTGTTTCTAAGCATCTATTTTCAAGTTACTATGGAAACAATTCCTGATACTTCTATCCTAACTGAAAATTTAGGATGAGTAATTTTAATGTAAAATGTGACGAAGTGAAGTTTAAAGGGGGTTAAGCAGGATTTTAGGCATGGGCGCGGTAGAAGCAGGTTCAGGTGGGACCGGAGTCATTTCCCGAGCAAGAGCTCCCTCGAGCGGCGGGAGCGGCGGCCCGGGGGCTCCGGAGCGAGCAGGGGACACACGGGCCCGGCTCCCCGGCTGCCCACGAACAATCATCCCTTTAATGAAAGGAGACAATTAAGAGGGACAAATAACGCACAAAACATAAGCAAGTTCATAACCTTAAGGTAATTGAATTCAACTCAGGTCAGCTGCATCCCCAACTGTCACAACACACAGAGTATATATTTTTTAAAAAAGTCACCAACGACATTATTTAGATTTGGAAAACTGCCACATTTTAAACACCAGGCTTTTCTCACTTTCATTTTTCTTTTCTTCAAGATTTGCTGACAAAAATGAGAAAGGAACAAGAATGTTCTTTGAACTGCATGCTTCAGTTTTAAACGGAAATTAAGTATGCTCATTTCATCTTACTTGAGGGGGACTAATTTCTTTCCAGATAGAAATATTTCAAAGTTCAAATTTATCTGAAGATACTCAAGATGAACCAGTGTAATTGTTCTTCTAGAGTGCCTGCTTCTCTGGCAATCAAGGCAGAACAGGAACACTTCGGCAAGGCAGCACGGCCACCCAACACTGCTTTCAGCAGTGCATTGGCACAGCACCAGGAATAGCCACGAATCTTATCACAGAGCCAGTCCACCTCTGTTTCGCTGCCACATGGAAAATTTCCGAGATGCAGGAAAAAAGCAAATAAGCAGCAAGAGAAAAGAATTTAAAAGTCCTTTATCACCTACTTTTCCTAGAGGGAGCTGCTAGCATGTAACACAGCACAAAGCACACCCTGATGTCAGCCATCGTTTGGCACACGGTCTTAAAGAACTGTTCCCAGCTTTAATCAGAGAGGGTTGGAAAGCCTTCCAGGGAGAGCTCTGGCCTTGAGAAAAGCCGGGGTTTCTCAAGCCTCAGACCTCTAGCTAAGAAGTATTTTGTCAGTGACTGCCACCTCCAGTCCAACAGAGCTCAGCCACAGCCTGGCTGCAGGAACTTCCCTGGGCACAGCTGTGCGCAGGACTCCGGCCGGGGGCAGGGGCAGACTTGCAGGGAAGGATCCCCTTGCACAGATAAACAAAGCGCAACGAAGCATTTGTGTAGTTTCTCTTGGAATTTTTTTCAAAGGCAGTCGATGCCAAATTACTATATTCCTTCATTCCTTACAGAGATAAGAGAATGAGAGAACAAAAAAAAAAAAAGGAAGAAATCTCCAATACTTCTTGTTGCATGTCCAACATAATACAGACTATTTAAATAACATTTAGAAGGTGGGAAAATTGCATACACAAAAAAAAGGTCAGATTCCCATCACAGTACCTTTTGTCTGGACTCTTCCTGTTTCCTGATTACTTTGCAAATCAGATTTTAGCTGGAGATGCTGCATTTAGGTCATGAAAGGGATAACTACTGTGCTCTATTAGAAGCATTAACCAAAATGCATCACTGGGGCAAATTCTTTAGAATAACAACTTCATATCACAAATAATCTTAGCTGAGCACAAGGCGGTCTGGCCTTTATTTTTGGGGAAGTTTGATTAGATGATCTTAAAGCTCCCAATCTTATATGTGAACCCTGTGACCAAATCAGGAGAGCCATCTTTGAATATCTTAGGTATTACTGTTTCTTACAAACCTTTTCATTATTTTTTATTCAGGCCTTTTTTCCTCACTTCAAATTAAAAAAAAATAATAATAATAATTTAGTAACACAGGAAGAGATTTTATTTCTTCACCTTTCCCCCTTCCCAGACCTCTCAGAAGAAGCCAGAAGTGAGTCATTATTCAAGAGGAGTACGATGATGATAACAAGCTAACAGTTATTTTTCACATTTTCACAGAGTACAAAGGTAGCAGATGCATGAATAGACAATTCCTGCTTTTAATACAAGACAGGATCTGCAAGTCAATTTTAATATTTCTCTCCCCTAAGTTCTGTATTATTCCTGCAGGATAAAGAGATTGGTGGTAGCTGAAAGGCAAAAATCTCACTTTCAGATACTCTGTCCACATTATTAGTTCAGTGACAGATAAAAAAACTATTCTGATTTTAACTTTTTTTTCAAACATGTTTCAAACCGGAAAAGATCAGACTGCCATGGGGTAAAGCTCCAGACTTGCACTTATGCTGAAATCAATGGTAAAAGTCAGATCAATTGGAACAAGTCTGAAGCTAAAGTTATGAAGTAACCTTTAGAACTACAACAAATAATGCAATAGGTATTGGTGCATGGTTGAACAAAGTCATAAAAATCTCTTTATAAGGACAGATGTGCCCTTTAGTACACAGCTCTGAAACAGCACTCTTGAACTAGTCAAGAAATACTGCTCCAGCTTGTAAAAGTGTTTCATGTTAGAAAGCTTCAAATGTGACAATCATCTGCATTTTTTCCTAAGCACAAAGATCTATCTTGTACATAAAACTTTTATCAGATGCACTTCCTCCAAAATAACACATAACTCTAGACATCAAAATTTTGTCTATATAAAGGACAAGAGAAAATGCAGATGCCTTCATAACTTAAAATGAAATATTATTCTTTGTTATTTGTTTTGTAGTCTTTGCACTCACAAAAATAACAGTAGTGAAATATTTTGTGTAAACTAATTTATCTGCAACACAATGTAAATTGGGAAGGGTGTGTGTCACCATCACGACACGAAATAATAAAACTCACGCAAGGTGTTCCAGCATCCGAACAGGAACAGGAAAAGAGAACTTTAGTTTTCAGACCTCATCATTTATAGAATTCTAAAAGTGACAGTGGATTGGAGAATGACATTGCCACCTCTCCAACCACACTGGTCAAACTAACAGTCCATCAAAATTCTCCTCCTACAGAGAAGAATGCAAAACAATCATTATTTACATGAAAGTGCGTGAGAAACTCCATTACAAGAATGTTAACATCAGAAGGCTTAGAAAATCTCAAAAGAACAGGGCAACAAGTGTGTGCAATGGGAAATGGAAATGTAGAAATCTGATATTCAGTGGTTTCTAATAAATTCCTTATGCATTTCCTAAGTACTGACTATAAATTTGTTGATCTATTAATAATTTGACTCCTAGCTATAATAAAATTACAAATATAAGCTTAAAGCATAGATGAAAAAGTCACAATTCATCACCAACTGGAATTCAGTAACAACTTTCAGGAATCTCTTTTCCCTGTTGAAGGACAAGACTGTCAAAAGCTGAGCTGGCTTTGTTTAAGACTGTTTATGGGCAGGCTGATGAGCAGGTGTGGTTTCCTGTATAGAATAAATAAGTTATCCAGTGAACTGTTTCTACAGAATACTTCCATTACAGTTGACACATGTCCCAGCCTCAGAATACTACGCACTTTTGCTGTCTCCTTTCTTCTCAAAGGTCTGTTGTGTAGCAGATGGACCTTCAGAGGCAGCTTATTACCTCCAGAAGCCATAGTACTGTTGGTTTTGGGGTTTTGCTGAAGCATTCTTAAAATAAGTAAACATTAAACAACTGCTGTTTGTCCCCAGTCACTTTCTCTAACAGTTTCTTTCATCCTGGCTTCAATTTTTGTACAGTCTGTCCAGCACTACCTTACCACCACTCTTCACAGCCATTCCCCTCTCCCCCTACTTTTAGAGGGCCTGGTTTACCTGCACCAGCTGCAACATACTTCAGGAACATTTAAATACATCTAAAGGTGTAGCAACAGGATCTTTACATTTATGTGACAGAAAAATGTCCTTGTTACTCTCATCGAGAACAGGCCTTTCCATAAAGAACAGATACAACACAAAGTAGTACATGACAGAACTTTTTTTTTCACTGAGAATGTTTCCACCCATTACAGAAATCAGGCCCTAAGAGGAGAGACTGTTGAAAGCAGAGAGTTCAAAAAGATGCAAACTTTAGCTGAATCCAAATTTTAAGCATGAAAATACAAAACCTGTGTAAATCTGTGTTTGTATGCAGAGATGGTGGGTTTGCAGGTGTTTTTACCAAATGTAGCCTTTATCTTAAGAATGTCTTTTGTTCTGACACCACACAGAGTTAAGTGCACACAACCAGCAGGGCTTCAGAGTAATGCTAGTGAAGAGTTCCTAGAGTGTAAGTGAACTTGAATTGTCAGTAAAATTAAAAGATTGCATGCTTCCAACTCAGGCACTTTCTGCACACTGGAAAAAGAAAATTCTTATATAGAGGAGTGAATGCAGGCATAACACTGTTGTACTACAAACCATGGTAACTAAAAGAAAAAAACAGCAAGGCCACTTCTTATATCTCAGCTGTTACATACAGTATTACACCCTAATCAACACTTTTTCTAAACACAAACCTTATTAAAAACATTTTTGTCTACTATGGTTACAGTAGCACTGAGATCTTTACATTAGGAAAAGAAAGAAGCTGGACTTCATTCAGGATCTTATACAACAGAGAGACTGCAACAGGGCTGGCTGATCTTTTTTCAGCATTGATTTTTATACTTTTCCTCCAAAATCATGTTTCAGCAAAGATGCTTTGGTTTTTCTGGTTTTATATACAAATTACGGGTTTGAAATAAACTTCTCACAAGCATTCTAAAGTCTTAAGTTAGGCTCTTTAAAAGGTATTAAGAAAAATTTCTAAAAAACACTCCTTTTTGTTTAAGGTAAAACATCGATTCCTTACAGAAACTAATTTTCACAACACCTTTTTTCACTGTTGATATCCATATAACATACCTGTATCACACTTCTGTTGCAATAAGCTCTGCATTCCATAAAAATCCCCCAAAGCACAGTTTTAGCACATCACAAACGCAGACAAGCCAAACAATCACACAAGATGAACCTGTCAAATAAAACCAAAAATCATGATTAGAATAAAATAATAGTGTGTTGATGCTTCTCCAGGGTTAAGACATAGACACAGATAGAAATGCACAGACTGTTCTCAAACAGTGCCTAGTACAAAGCTTCCAGGGAAATCAGTGACAGGGGCTCCAATCAGCTGCAATTCAAATGGAGAAGGAAGGTCCTTGCAATGTCAACTTTTCAATGTGCATATGCATGCACACACTTTTTAGCTTTTTATATACATAGACACTTTTTTCTTTACTCATCCAGCTCTTACTACAGGATAAAATAACAATCCTTTTGAGCTTTTTCCTGAGCTTAGGAAAAAAGGCTTTTCATCTTGCTAAAGGCCATTATAAATTCAGCCCCATAATCTAATTTCGTACTTCATAACATCAGCTCAGACACCATTTCACTGTGTTGAAACTTTCAATTTATCTTGCTCTGGCTCACAGAGGAAGGTTTGTGGCCAAGAGTTTATTAGGAAAATGTGGGAACTCAGTGCATCACCTCGGATGCTCTGAGTCCCAGGGAGAGCCCCTGGGGGGCTCAGAAGTCCTGGAATGTAGCCAAAAGTACCTGGTGGCTTGATTTTGACCCTTCAAGAGTCGTGCTATCTCAACATGAGGATTCACAGGTTTCTGAGGTGTAAATGGTGAAGGACAAATGCTTTTTTAGACTAGAACATAGGTTTTAGGATTCTGGTACAAGGGGGTATGATGGAGACAAGATGGAGGATTTAGGCCCGACCTCGTGGTTCTTCTTCTTGTCATCCATCTTCTGTGTGATGTGTGCACTTTGGATTGGTTTATGCTAAAGGTGCACTGTTCAACAAAGGTGATGGGAATTGGTGAAAAATTGTAAATATCATACACGTAATTATCAGTATAAGAATGTTCTACTGCCCCAGGGGCGGGGAGTTTGCGTGTGGCTGCCTTGCTGGTCGGATCTCAGCTGGGCAGAAGAATAACTTTTTAGATAAAATAAAATAAACAACCTGAGAAAAAGATCAAAAGAAGAGTCCAGACTCATCTGTTCGCTGCAGGCTGTCTGCGGACCACCTTACGCGTGTCCGACAGAGACAGGCAGCCGATCGGACAGGAAAAGATAAGGTTAATAAATTTAATTGGTATATTTTTCTGATCACTCTCAGTCTCGAAAAAGGTCTATACATAACACCTGACACTGTTTATCGCACAGAAATCTCTCAGTGAGGAAGAAATTAAATCACTTTCCCCCCACTCCATGTCACTCTGTGATCTCTAACTCTACACCCAAAAACTCCAAAACCTCAATCCAAATTCAAACCACTCTATTTACAAGAAAAAAAGGATTTGCCACATGCCCGTCAGATGGAAAAAACCCAGTAAAGCCCAAGTGCCTTAATAACTTGGCATTTAAAAATGCAGAACTCCTAAATTCTTCTAGCTAACTCAGAAGGAAAATCTCTTAAGCTCTCCCCGTCCCTGCTTCCCCTTACAGATCCCCACAGTGCAGCTTTTTAGCTTGTTTAGCAGTACCTGCCAGAGTTCCCCTCCTTGCTGAGTCTGCTTTAATTCTGTAAGGAAAACATGCCCAGCACTCAGATAAAAAGTAAGTAACTTTCTGATTTTCTCTCAGCTATGCTCAGTTGGGGTTGCAGGCAAATGACAGACCAGGGAGTCGGTTTTGGCATGAGATTCAGTTAACTGAATAAAATGTGTGAAACTACTGACATGGCATTAAAAAAATTCACTAGGAATTACAAATAACACTAGGAGGGGGTGACAAAAGTTACAGATAGTGCTGTGAGGCTGGTTGGGTGCCACAGGTGCTTAAGGAGGAGCTGGAGGAGAAACTGTCAGAGAGCAGAGAGAATTGGAAGGGACTGCCAGGGACATTCCAGGGTCTAAAGTCATGCAAGGTCACCACCTCAGGGTAACCGTGTCAGTAACACCATATAAGGCTGGGATTATCTGAGTAACCCAAATCCGAGTGCAAATGTAACAAAACCGGGGCCAATGTGGAACAAGTCAATAGGGGTGGATTGTTTATTTGGGAGGAGCCTGCATTGGAGAAACAGAGGTGTAATGACAGCAAAAAACAGGGCCGGGAAATGGCAAAAGGAACGAGGCGTGCAGCTCGTTGCTGGTGCTGCCCAGAGGAGCTGCCAGGCAGCCCTGGCTTTCATCACCCCGCCCGGGCAGGACAATAAACCAAACCTGCTGTTCTGCCCATCCCAAAAGCTCCAGCCTGCTCCCTGGTCAGGGGAACTCGGGGAGAGGCAGGCAGGGTGCTCTCCCTGAGCACTGAGGGAACAGCTGGCTGCCACTGGCTGTTGTGCCCTTTAGATCTGCCCACTTCCTAGCAGGCTCTTCAGAGTCCTAAAATTCTCTACAAATTTCTTGTCCTGTCTTTGTTCTTTACTGGCTTGCTTTCCATTGCTAAAAGGGCCTAGAAATCAGACGGTGGGCAGGATACACTAACTGATACTGATACACTTAGCTGATGAAAGCTGAGCCATATAGGATCAGCAATTATTATTTTTTGCAGTGTAACTGCATTCTTTAACAGTATATAAACAGAACACCTTTTTTTAATTCATTAAAATTAAATTTGATTGTTTAGTAATAAAGAAGGAGCTAGTGCTGCCAAGTCATATTTTCATTTTCAGACCACATTGAACACATAAAATAACTTCATAAATAAGTCTGAACAGGGTTTATTTCATTTGTAGTAACATAAAATTGATGTCTTTCCAAGTTTCCAGTGATGAACATGATCAATATTATTTTATTTCTAAGAAAGCATCATAAAATGGTCAATTTTAAAAAAGAAATAAAATCTATTTTATATAAAGAATGATAAAAAAAGGTCTGAAACAATAACTGAATTTGAATAGTCCCTTCTGGTGCCTATGTAAGGATAAAACAATACTTCAAAGAGCTGAGAATTGTGCAGTCTCTTTAGAAACAAACATTCATATAGCTACTGCTTTTTATCACATTCTGTGATAATAATAACATTAGAACTAAATTAAAAGCTCTTATCTGAAAGAAGAATAAATACATTTTAAAAAATGAAAAACACAAACAAAGAAAACAAAAAATGTGCAAGTGATACCAAAAGATGCAGGGGAGGACACATTTTTGGACTCCAAGAGAAGTCTCAATTTGAAGATATTTTGAAAGCAATTTAAATGTGAGATATGGCCAGCTGTGTGTCTAATGTGTGCTGTCAGTACAGCTCACAAGTCTATGGTAAAAGCAGTGTGCAGGAAGAAGAAATACCACTTTGCTCCTCATCCACATTTGAATTTAATAAAAAGCTAATCATTCCAGCCAATGATTCTTTAGCTCCACTTAAAAATAAAATGTAAAGTTTCATCCCACAGAAGTTTTCTTATTATTTATTGCTTAGTTTGATTGTGCAAGACATAAACCAGGCCTGTAGTAACAAGGCTGTTTTGGCAGGGGAGAAGAAAGTAGCAAATGCTGCCTCTAAACTGCCTCCCTGGCCTGTGCTGCAGCTGATACCCCGAGCTCACCTCTCGCCCCCACAGCCCAGCAGCCCTGGCTCGTGGTCTGGCTGCCAACGTGGCCTCAAGATGCCAAGTGCCTTCAGAAGCCACTCAGCTCCCAGGACAGGTAAGTCTGGGCTGAATCATACTTTCAGGGAACTTCCTCCCCACAGGCATAGATAAGAATGGCACCCCACTGGTTTGAGCAA
Organism: Urocynchramus pylzowi; assembly: GCA_013397555.1. Classification (NCBI taxonomy): domain Eukaryota; kingdom Metazoa; phylum Chordata; class Aves; order Passeriformes; family Fringillidae; genus Urocynchramus; species Urocynchramus pylzowi. Next base: position 65,146 of record VZRH01004406.1, read on the forward strand.
CTCACCTTCTTAGAGCTTAGGATTTTTGGGGGGTTTTTTTACTGCAAAGAAAACATAAATGCAATGGTATGCTAAACATTCCTTATATGTTAAATACTGCTTATATCAGTCTGCTGATTCTGCTTAATACCTGAAAAACCAAATCTGAGCTGTAGGGTAAAGAAACAATCCTCCACACCCTCCTAACTTTTATTCCTACCTGACTGCCCACTAAAAAGAAAAACCTGTATGACAAAAAAAATCTTCTCTAGAAACATATCAATCTATCAGCAAGTACAATCTAAAATAGCCAAGCCACGCATGCACAGCAGACACTTCTTAGAGTCGATGAATTTAGCCTTACCAAAATAAAAGATGGAACCAAGTAAAGTAATGCACAGGTAAACCAAACCATGAAGCCTTGTAGGCTCCATAAGTTAAACCATGAAATTCCCAAAGGCTGTACAGGCAGCCTCCAAAAACACCAAAGAAAAATACCTCTCCTTACAAGGGCTTCTCTTTCTTTCTGTGCATCTCTGAACCAGACTAGTAATTACAGTCCATAGGACTGTTTTCCACCAGCCATTCTCTGCTCTGCCACTCTTTTTCTCCCTCCAAAACTAGTCTCCATTTTCATTTGAAGCTATTAACTGCTGCCACACCTGCAACCCCAGAGGCAGGTATTAACCATCATGTACTGAACCAGATCATTACAGGCCAAATAAACACGTTGATGGAATTTAGGGCCCCAAAAACACCCGCCCAATAAGCAGCAGAGAAGCCACCAGCAGACGGTGCTTCCCAATCCAGCCCCAGGATTGTGCAACCACAGGCTGTGTCAAGATGAAGGGTACCCCTACAGACAAAGAGGCAAGAAGCCTTCAGGCACTCAGATCTGCTCCCCTTAGGGAAGAGACCTATTCAAATCTCTATGCCACAAGCACAACAATCTTTTGAAAGGGCCTTTTCTGTTCTCTCTCACGTCAGGCCAGTAATCTGTTCCCAGCAGCCTCTCCTCAGGCCTCCGCCTTGCTCACCTCTTCCTCAGGGAGCATCTCTCTGAGGCACATCCTGGGTTTACTCAGACAGAAACCAAGAAGCCAGTTTTTGGGGTTGGCCCTCACACAGACCCCATGCCATCACCCTTAGGCACACACCTGCCACAGCTCTTAAAGCCTTCCACCAGCCCCTGCCTAAGGGGGCAACGACCAAGAGACTACAGCCGAGGAAGGGCTTAGTACTTGCTCTCCTAACCCAGCTTTAAGAGACAAACATCTAATTAAGCACAACCCAGCTTTTTATTTACCTGCAAAGAGTGGTGCCCAGCTGAGGCCTTGGGGTTGGTGCACTTTGTGAGTCACTCTGGGCCTCACACAGAGGGGTCCTTCAGATCCCAGCAGTGGACCAAAGCACAAAACCAGAGCAGATGGGTACCAGTGCTATTTCTAAACACTTGGCAATATGTCCCTGAAGGAACACCCACTGGTGCCTGAGGGCAGGCAGCAGCTTGGTGTGTGGGTGCCCCATGCACCTCAGTGACACGCTTGGGGAGGCAGGAGCTGGGGGCTTGGGGAACATGGGTGCACAGACAGTGTTTCAGGTTCACAATTTCAGGCCAAGACCAACAGTGTTGGCATTTCAGGTTCAACAAGACCAAGTGCCAGTCCCACCCTTTGACCACAATAACACCCTGCAGCACTCCAGGCTGGGGCTGAGTGGCTGGGAAGTGTCTGGCGCAAAAGGACCTGGAGGTGCTTGTCAACAAAGGCTGGGCATGAACCAGTTGTGCCCAGGTGGCCAAGAATGCCAGTGGCCCCTGGCCTGTATCAGGAATAGTGAGGCCAGCAGGACCAGGGCAGTGATTGTCCCACTGGGCACTGGTGAGGCCACACCTCAAGGGCTGTGTCCAGTTCTGGGCCCCTCAGTTCTGGAAGGACGTTGAGGTGCTGAGGAGAGTCCAGAGAAGGGGCAATGGAGCTGGGGAAGAATCTGAGGTACAGGACTGATGAGGAGCAGCTGAGGGAGCTGGGGGGCTCAGCCTGGAGAAAAGGAAGCTCAGGGGTGAACTTACACTCTCCACAGCCCGCTGAAAGGAGGTGCAGCTAGATGGGGCTCAGGCTCTTCTCCCAGGCAGTAAGTGACAGGATGAGAAAATAGTCTTAAGCTGCACTGAGGGAAGGTCAACTTGAATTCATAAGGTAAGAATTTTTTCATAGAAGAGTGGTTAGACATTGGAACGGGCTGCCCAGGGAGGTGGTGCAGTCACCATCCCTGAGGGTGTTTAAGAAAAGACTGGACACTGGACAGGGCACTCAGTACCACGGTCAGGTTAACATGGAAGGGTTCAGTCATAGGTAGGACTGGACGATGTCAGAGGTCTTCTCGCAGCCCGCTGACTGTGCGGTACCAGCGGGACAGCTGAGGACGCTGCTCCGGCTGCGCCGCTCGAGTTCCGCTCCCGGCTCTGCAGCGCCGCCCGTGCCCTCACGGCCCCGCGCACAGCGCCCCCTGCCGCGCCGCGCCGGAACTGGGTCAGGGGGGCCG